>ML777172.1:752247-770258 GCA_009831015.1 Picea engelmannii | reverse complement strand
GATGTGGGAAAAATTCTCCATCATTTCGTCCCTCTGTCGTGTGAGAGCTTGCTCAAGCAACAGACTGATAGGATCGTCTGCTCCATCGTTTTTCTTTTCTTCCGCCATTGAGGGTTTCTTGGGTGTGCGAGAGAGATTGTCCTTGAGAGAGACAATCTCGAGACCCAACTTTCTATACTCGGACCTCATCGGGGACATGCACTGAAAAACGATCAGGAGTAGCCTGCTCTGATACCACTGGTCCGGATTATTTTCGGCACGAAATGAGAGCGGAGATATAATAAAGAGAGATATTGCAGATATTCAATAATATAACAAAAATGTATCAGAGATGCAACCATAAACATATATATAAAGTAATACATGATTTCTATTAATCAGAGAAATGTACAGAGACTTTAAAAATACAGAGTGAAAGACTCACTAGAATGGTGGCAGCTTATCTCTGAGAAGAGATGTGATGGCTACTCGCATTCACAAGAAGATGGTTACAATGAGGATCTGAAGGCCCTTTTACAATAAACGTGAATGCCAAAATTCCTAGACATCCAAAAACCTAACCCTAGGAGATGAAGCGCCAAAAGTCATGTGGACCCCGTTTGGGTAAGTGAGTACATCAACTTCCCGGGGTCGTAACTTTTGCATACGATCTTCGTTTTAGGCATGTGATAGCTCATTGGAAAGGTATTTTCGAGGAGATTAATTTTGGGGGCTCAATCATGCCTTTGTCTATCATTGAGAACATCGATCTCGAAAAACCTTCATTTGGACCCTCAAAATGGCCCCGGAAGTTAAAACCTGCTAAAAATAGTAAATTTCCAAAATGGCCAGAAAACTGTTTTGAACCATTTGGAAAAGGTGGGTGGCCAGCGATATCCACCTAGATCAGAGATGTTCCTTGCTTCTGACCAATTTGTCGGACGTAAAGCAAGAAGAGATGTTCCTTGCTTCTGACCGAGTTGTCAGACGTAAAGCAAGAAGAGATGTTCCTTGCTTCTGATCGAGTTGTCAAACATAAATCAAGAAGAGATGTTCCTTGCTTCTGACCGAGTTGTTAGACGTAAAGAAAGAAGAGATGTTCCTTGCTTTTGACCGAGTTTTCATACGTAAAGCAAGAAGAGATGTTCCTTGTTTCTCACCGAGTTGTCAGACGTAAAGCAAGAAGAGATGTTCCTTGCTTATGACCGAGTTGTCAGATGTAAAGAAAGAAGAGATGTTCCTTTCTTCTGACTGAGTTGTCAGACGTAAAGCAAGAAGAGATGTTCCTTGCTTCTAACCAAGTTTTCAGACGTAAAGAAAGAAGAGATGTTCCTTTCTTCTGACCAAGCTGTCAGACGTAAAGCAAGATGATATGATGAGACTAGTACTGAGCTTCCAGCTAGATAGTTGTGATGTAAAGCCAGTCTAGTATCCTGCTTCCAACCTGATGGTTGTGACATAAAGCAGGACGAGTATCTTGCTTCCAGCTTGAGTGTTGTGATGTAAAGCAAGATGATGAGATGAGACAATTACTGAGATTCCATCTTGACAAATATGACGTAAATCTAGTCTTGTATTATGATGAGCCAACCTTGTGCTGTGATGATGATGATGTATCAGTTTTTATACTAATACATATTGATGCAGATAATGATGGAATTCCTTTGAGAATGATGATGTTGCTGATGAAGAAAAATTTTGATGATTTACAGATACGCTAGCCAAGATGATATTGATGATGTTTTCCTCCCACCTGATGTTGTTGATGATGTTGTCCTCTCTCTCTCGCATGATGCTGCTGAAGAATACCCTTTTTGTTAAGGGGGGGTGTTGAAATATTGTAACTACAAAGAGTATTCTTATTATTATTGATATATTATCCATAGGATCAATCCCCATTGTGGATTGATCATGTCGGTTATTGTAATAGGACCAAATCCCCTTTTGCGGATTGGTCAAAAGACAATTGTAATAAGCAGAATAAGAAGTCGGCCCCAACAGTTATTAAAGAGACCCAGAAATATAATAAAGGTGGGTTTACCCACCCAGTTTGAGAAGTCATCCCTGCCAGTGAAGAGACACTTCACACATGCCAGACTTGTATAAATAAAGGAGGCTAGTGCCTCACTTAGACACAACTCACTTTCTTAGTTTGAGAGACAAGTTCTGATATGTTACTGACAAAGGAGAGAGAGAGTGGCACATATCTTGGAGAGGAATTTATGTTTTAGCATAGAGATCTCTTGGCATTGTATTGGCTATCTATATTAAGGAATTTTTGTTGGGTTTTCTTCCCCTAGAGGGTTTCCCAGTATAAATGTTGTGTCTCTTGTGACTGTGTATTTCTCAGTGATCTTGGATTATGCTATTGTTATCTAATGAAATGCAAACATCTATAATAATGGCTTAAACATTAACACGAGAAGATAACAAGTATCACTTCATGAGGTAACAAGTTTGGTCTCATGGTAAGTGTCACTTTAATATTTTAAGAATTTGAACATGTTGCAAAGAATCATTTCTTGATTCTGGAATTTTTTCTTGGAAATTATACATTTTGCCTAATTTCACCATCGTGGTTGACATGATTTCCTAGTAAGTTAGTCACCCTCGGGAAAACAATTTCTACTAGGTGGTTTCTTGAAGGGTCATCGTACCATTCCCACTCATACTTGCCACTTTCCACACTTATTCTCCTCTTTTTCCTCATATTTTGGGTTTTTGGGCTCATTTACCCCAAGAAGGGATTGTACATCATTTCATAGGAAGGGGATAAAGGCCTAGAGGTGTAGTATCTTGAAAGAGTTAAAAGTCATGAATTATCCTTCTATATTCTCACCCTAAGGTTCCGATAGAAATGAAACGCTTCTCCATAAAATGAAGTACCTTTTACAACACATAATTAATAAATGCCCCTCTTGATGGGGTAATGCATTTGTGGTGTCCTTTACTTTCTATTTCAAATGACACTCAATGTGTTACTAACTTCAAGTGGCATTGAAATTCTCTTTAATTTCCATTGAACATAGCACTCAATGTTCGGACCATAATAAATTAAAGGAAAAGGCCTGGAAAAATATTGCATTGCAAACAAAGGATGCAACACACCCTCCACAAAGGAACCCATAAATGAGACAATATGAACCCTTGATATGTCAAGAACCCCATGCCTAAAATTCTTCCCCAAATCCACCTCATACTCATCACACTATATAGATAGGGTCTTCTTGGGAAACATTCCTTGACTTGGGGATTGGCTTACCCAATAGGGCACCATGACACCCCTCCCATACCTAAATTTGGAAAAACTTATAAGGTCTTTAAACATTTGTTTAATTTGAAAAGGGGGGTTTGATGCACATGTTTGGGTGGTTCTTGTATTAAATGTGGATTACTTGGAATGATACTTATGACTTATGGACCCTTGGAGGGCATACTTGTTTCTCTTTGTAGGACCTTTCACATGGGATGGACAATGGACCCTGCATGTGGAAGACCATCGATTATGAGAATTTCACATTGAGAGTGGATGGAGTTGCCTTTGGAGTCACTTTGGAATCACCAAAGGATGATATTTCACCCTATCCCACTTGTATGTTTGTCTTTGTAGGCCTAGGACGTCACACTTCAAGCCCTTGACGACACCTTTGAGCCAGGGTTTGATGGATGAGATGCATCACATGGTGGTTAGACATGAGGAGGCATGTGACATGAGATATTTTCATGTTAGATAATTATATATGGCCTTTGGAGGCCAAATGATCTCATATTGGAGACTTAATGTCTCACTTCTATCCCTACATCACCCTTCTAGGGCATGGCATCACCCTTTTTCGGGTTTTATTTTATGTAAGGGAAAATTAAAGGGGTCGGCCATCTTATGTTTGGTTGTTAAAAATTTAAAGTGGTCAAATAGGTCAATATGGATCCAAATAAAGCCACTTGAAATTTCATTTTATCATCACACCTTCTCACCTTTTGTGAGAGAAGACATCTAAAATTTTCACCCTTTTAAGGTTATTGACTCTTTTACCTTATGTGTTATCTCTTGGAGGTCAAGTGTGGATTCTTCTTTGCTGATTTTTTGGATGGTATTGCTACAATCAGAGTTTACTCTTGTCATATCTTGGTGAAGTAAGTAAATTTCTACAATTTTTTCTCATTCTATTAAATATGTCATGATGAATTTTAATTGTACATATTGAAGATATTGCTTGGTAAAACCCTAATAGAGGAGCATAAGTGCTTCCTCCTCTCAAAAGTTTAATTTCATCCATAAATTTGTGAAGGAAATCCTACCTATAGTTAGACTCCCAAATCCCTAAAGTGTTATCACTTTAGGATGTTATCCCTAAACTCTTGATTGTTGACCTAGGTAAAGCTACAAGAAGGGAGAAAAGTTTTATAGGGCCCAAAATTGCTTGCACCCTAGAAATTCTCCTCCTCAAGGTTTAATCTCTAAGGCCCTAATGTGCTAGGACCTTAGAGATTGTTTCCTACCTCTTGGTTGCATCTAGATCAAGTTCCAAGACTATTTGTGTCTATTGTTGTAAAGACTCCATATCCCTAAGGCACTAATATTTAAATCTCTCTTGCGGTGAAAGTTATCAACAAATTATTTATTCTCAATCTCTCAAGCTATCTACAAACTTAACTAACACTATCTTGAGCTAATTTGATTGCAAACTTGATACTGTTGCAAAATTTTGATACAACTATCTAAATACTCTCTTATTTGTTGCATACATTGATCTAAAGGTGGCCTAACTTACCTAGAAATTGAATATAAAAATTGGATATTAATCTACTAAGTTTATGCTAAATTAATATTTCCAATTGTTTCATTTCTGAGGCATATTTATTGTAGATGTTACAAACTTGTACTTGTTGTTATAAACTATTGTAATATTATAATTTTGTACTAGCTATAGAAAATTATCATTGTCTAGTGTCTTATGAGGTTTTTATTGCATGTTTATACTTGGAAATGAATCATATATATGCTATAAGTGTTCTTGTTCAAGGTATGTACTCAAACAACTCCATACCTCATCCATTTCATAGACCTAGACTTATCATTAGGTGATCAAGAGAGGAGGCGGTAAGCTTGCCTAACAAACTTTCTACTTTGATCCCTTAAGGTCACCGGGGAATCCTCACCTATGGTGGACCTCCTCCATCACTAAAATGATGGGATTTCTTACTAAGGTGAAAGTGGTAGGATAGCATATAGTTACACAAGATTTGGTGGTCTTGTGTTGGGATTTGTATACCTACAAATCATGTGATTACAGGGACGATTGATGCACAAGTGTTGGTTAGTTGGTATCCCATATCCCCTTAAGTAGAAGATCATGGCATGTCATTTTAGTCCCCATTCTCATGGTGTTTGGTTTTACTACTCTAGTCAATTATCCATTGGTGGTGGTAATTCCCATCAAGTCGGGCATTTATGTACTGGGTAAGTATTCGAGCATTTCGATGTGGATCTACTAGGATACATGATTTATGAGAGGCCCAAATATTCACTTATTTTATTTTCTATGTAAAGGTGATTGCACTTTGTAAGAGTTGTCACACACATGGTTTAACACACCTATTTTACCCCACATGGACCCTCTTTTATTATGTATGTACCACACTTTGGTCATGATTCCTTGGAGGTGATTCTACACATGTGCATCCAATTTCACATGTTTTGATATAATTGAGTTGTCCCAAGCCATGGTATACACCCTCCAAGGCACAAATGGGCCATTTATGTCCACGTAGACCTCATATATGCATGCCATGTTTAAAAATGAATAATTCCCTCCAAATTGGTCACTTTTTGAGCTTATTATCATTATTTATAAGGGCTAACTTATGCTTGAATTTTTTATGGCAATCATGGACACTTTTGGATGAATTTAAAAGGATTATTATTTAAAAAGGGTGATGTGGAACTCTCTTAAAGTACCCTTAAGAAGACTCGTGATACCTTTCTAAGGAGTCGTCCACTTTCCAAGGTATATTTCCACATTTTAATAAGTTCATTTCATTAAAGGAGGATAAACATTAAAGTTTTATTCACTTGAGAGACTTCCTATGTATGTTTTGAGGGATTTTCCATGGGAACGTTGAGCATCCAATGCTAGTCACTCCTCCTTCAAGGGTGGCATCCCCTCTCATGAGGGTTTTATGCAAATTATAACGTCATTTAATTGTAAATTGACTTAGTCTCCAAGTTGTTGTGTGGCTGAAAATTCACTTTTGTTTTGATTCCTTAACTTATATTTAGGGCATAAAGAATGAGAAGGATTTGTGAGCTTCCTCTATAAATAAATTTCTCCTCTCATTTCAAATTGTTTTGAATTGTTGGAGATCATTCTCATAAACCATTAATAGAAGAAATTTACTTGTTTTTTGGTGTTAATTTTTGAAGCTCTATCTTTCTTGGTTCATCAAAGATTATTGTGATTGTACAAGACTTCTACTAAACCTACCAAGATCGATCCATTGAAGGATATTGAATATCACTTGGAAGGAGGACATCTAGGTTTTGTATCTCTTCCATCCTCCTTAATTGATTTGGTAATTTCTCAATCTCTTGGATTGATTAGTTTTGTGCTCCTTGGAAAGGGTTTTAAGTTTTATTTCCAATCTATTGTTGATCTTGTTGGTGAAGGCCTTCCCTTGAGGAAACCCTTCTTTTAGGGCCTTGGTTTTCATGGCTTTTCCGTATTAGACACGAGACTATTATCGTTGAGGCCCTAGTCTCCTACTCTAATTTATAAACATTGGATAACCAATTCTTAGAGGGGCATACTTCTTGACCCCATAAGCCCTAAGTGGAGACAAGGCACTAAGATTACTCCCGAAAACCAACCAAAAACCCTAAAAACTCAAATAATTTTCTTTTATGTCAAATAAAATATAAAAAATACAAAAATATTTATTTATTATCTAGTGTATGATCAATGCTATATATTTCTCTCTAGACATTATGTTCAAGGGTTTAGGCTTCATGGATAATCTATAACTCTAAGAATGCAAATCAACTCTTTGAGTGTGTTGTGTGAGTTGATTTAAGTTCTTCAAATCTATAATTTATTTTGTTGCATTACAAATTAGATTTGGTGGAACTCTATGTAAATGTGTTGAACCTACATAGAATAGATCTAGCTAGAAAATGACATACACAGTTAACAGAGAAAATATGAGAAAAGAGAAGCAGGAGAGAAAGAATGGAAGAATTTTCATTAACCAAATGAATGAATGATAATTTACACATGATATACTCTGTATAACTCAACTAATGCACACTGGAGGAGAAACCAACGTGTCATAGTGGTGTTCTAGAGTGAGATGGACACACGCCATTAGTTTCGGGAGTAAACTGCCACCTAGTCTAGTCTCTCAGGAAGTTACAGAAGTTAACTGCCACATAGTCTGAGTTAACTAGTCTCTCAATCTTTAGTTAACAGACTAAAACAAAGTGAAGTGAGGAGGAGATCAAGGAATCATGAGTAATGCGCTAGTCTGGTGATGATCCCAAGGACAATGTGCATTATCTGGTGATCATCCCAATTCTACATGGTCATGATCCCAATGTGGCATCTAAACTCCACCCAACTGATCAAACTGAAGTGTGAACTGAAGAGAATATTCTCCTAGAGGAATATTCTACCTAAACTATAGGAGACTGAATAATGACTAGTAAACATATTGAAAACCTTAGGAAAAATAATTCCTAGGTGTGTTTAAAGTATCTCCAACACCCCCTTGAACATCATTATGGTTAAAATAAAGAATGGGTCCCGAAAACGAGGCCATGTTAGGTACCCAAATACAAAAGTTACACTGAAATAAATGAGGAAAGAGGGAAAACCTCATGGGAAACCCCCCCCCCTAAAATTACAATGTATGTAAAAAGAAGAACTGACAGTTACTAGGCAATTGTGTCCTTCACTCCAAAACGACTGTGCAGAGAATGGAACTTTTGCTCAATGAAGGTCTTGGTGAAGAGGTTTGCAATCTATTTTGTTGAAGGAAATAACTACATGTCCATGATCCCCTTGTGTACTAATTCCCGGATGTAGTGCATGTGGATCTTGATGTGCTTCACCCATTTCCTCTGAATTGGATCTCTGCAGAACTTTAGAGTGCTCTGGTTGTCACACTGGATGGCGATCGGTCGATGAAACTGAATTCCCAACTCAGAGAGAAAATGATGTAGCCACATAGCCTGAATGGTTATGTTAACTACCCCTTTGTACTATGCCTTGGATGAAGATAGAGAAATAGAAACATGCTTCTTGATTGACCAACAGATAGGCCCGAAACCAAGAATGAGTGAGTAACTAGATGTGGACTTGTGATCAATGATATCGCCAGCCCAGTTAGAATCAATGAACCCGATGAGGTCCAATGTAGAGTCTATTGCATAGTGAATCCCAAAGGTGATGGTGCCCTATACATATCGAAGGATACATTTTTGCAACCTTCGAATGTAACTCATGTGTCTCCTGCCTGAATATGGAGACTGCTCCAACTCCATAGGAGAGGTCTGGTATGGAGTGTGTGAGATATAAAAATCTCCCCACTATTTTTCTGTACAGTTTTTTGTCCACCGGTGGAGTGTCCCCACCATCCTCAAGTCTTACTCCTGATAGGAAAGGAGTTGGGGAAGACTTGTAGTCTATCATGTGAAATATCTCAAGGAGATCTCGTGGATACTTTTCCTGAGAAAGTTTGATGCCTGATGCATCCTGATGGATCTCAAGTCAAAGGAATAAATGTAGTGGACCCATGCTCGTCATCAATAACCTGTCATGTAGAATCCTCTTGATTGCAACAATCATTGAATTCGAGCAACCGGTGATCAACAAATCATCAACATACAGAACTAGGAGTAGAAGTGAATCATCCATCCAGAGCATGTAGACATCTGGGTCTGACTTACAATGTACAAATTTCTATGACAAAAGGTAGGAGACCATCTTGGCATACCATGCCCTCGGGGCCTGCTTGAGGCCATAAAGTTACTTATTTAGTTAACAGACCAAATATGAATCCTTCATAAATCCCTCGGGCTGCTCCATATAGATCTACTTAGAGAGATCTTCATGAAGAAATGAATTCTTGATGTCCATCTGATGGACTCCCCATCCTTTTGTTGTCGCAATGGAAATATTCAAATGTATGGAATCCATCTTCGCTATTGGAGCGAAGGTCTCATCATAGTCAATATCATGCACCTACTGAAATCCTTTGGCAACTAGCATGGCTTTGTATCTGCTAACTTTTCCATCCGTTGCACTCTTGGTCCTATAGACCATTATGCACCTGATAACTTTCCTTCCTAAAGGAATGGGAAACATATCCCAAGTATGGTTCTCAAGGAGGGAGTTGTACTCCTCCTACATGGTGGTTTTTCAAAAGGGATTTCCAGCAGCCTCGCCATAACACTATGGATCTGAAGACTTAACCAAGAAAAGATGTCTGGGTGGCATCAATTCAATGGAAGCGAGTGCAAGAGGAGGATTCTCAAAATCAAATTCAATTCTCCTAGTATCACCTGGATCCCCAACAATATCTCATGCATCCTGAAGAGTATCCTTGGCCCACTTGGGCCTCTGCTCTGGCTCTGTATCTACATCTGCATGAACTGAATCTACATCTAACTGTACAGACTCAGTATATGAATCATTTGAATCCTATGAATCATAACTCTCATATGAAGAAGAGTCGACATGTGCATGCTCATCATATTTGTTGGAAGAACAAAAGTGTCTGCATGCAATTGTTGAGGTACATGCGAGACACTTTCCTCAAATTGGACACTATGCTCAATGATGAGTTGGTCCGAGGAAAGATCAATGAGTATGTATCCCTTCACATCATAAGGGTATCCAACAAATATACACTATGTTCTTTGTGGATCAAGTTCCTTCCTCTTCTCAGAGGGAATCCTGGCCTATGCACAAGAATCGAATATACGAAAGTGGGTCACTTCCGATTTGATACTGCTCCAAGCCTCGTAGGGGATCTTATCCTTGAAATATCTATGGGGAGATATATTTTAGATGTAGGTTGCACAATTAAGTGCTTCAACCCATAATCTATGTGGAAGTGACTTTTCATGTAGCATGCAATATTCCATATCTTTCAGAGACCTATTTTTCTGCTTAGCAACTTCATTTTGCTGCAGAGTATAAGGAATTGTGTGTTTCAATTGAATCCCGACCTCATGAAAAAAAAATTGTATATCATGGTTGACATACTCTCCCCTATTATTTGTTCAGATAAATTTTATCTTCTTTCTTAACTATGTTTCAACAAGGGCTTTGAAATCTTTGAGGTGTTGAAAGACCTATGATTTTTGAGTGAGAAAAAAAAATCCATGTAAAGCGTGAGAAATCATCAACAAAAATGAGCATGTATCTTGATTTACTGATTGATGAATGCGGAAAAGGGCCCATGAGGTCACTATGGATCAGATCTAAAGGAAAGGAATCCTTCCGAGTCTTTCCTTTGTCTAATTTCTCTTGAGAGTGTTTTCGAAGAACACATCCCTCACAAATTCCTTTGGAGAAGTGGATGTCAGGTATACCATCAACCATTCCCTTCTTGCTAATTTTTTGCATATATCTGAAATTTAAATTTCCGAAACTTTCGTGCCATATCCTATCCTTTCATCAGCATGGGTAAGTAGTAATGCATAATCTGGTTCAATAAATTCAAAAAATGTGTAGAGTTTGGATTGATGATTTACCTCGCCGGTAGCAACCCTAGAATTGGTTTGCATGTCATAAATATCCACTACATCAAGTGTGAATATGGCTCTCTTTCTGGTGCTGGATTTTTTCATCTGATACACGGAGAAAATATTGATGAAAAGTTTGGGAACGTGTAGCACATTCTCGAAGCTTACATTTGTGAGTTCAATTCTTCCTTTGTTGATGACCTCGACTGGAGAGTTTTCCCCCATCAGAATAGGAGGACCTTTTCATGTGTCCAATGAAGATTAGACTTATTTTTTGGTTTCCATGTGGTGTGATGCACCTGAATCTATGATCCAATCATCGGGAGAGGAGTTCATGGAAATCAAAGCATGGCTAGAATTGCATTTATTGGATTCTTATCTTATGGCTTCTTCTTCTCGACACCCTTGGGGATGTGATTTCCAAGGTTGTTTTGTTGAAGTATTTGGGCCAGTTGATCTATTTGTTTCTGCATACATGCAGATTCTAGATGGAATCATTTATGGAAATAAGTGCATTTCTCCCCTTTCCACCTTTGGATCCAGAGGCATCATTGAATGGTTTTGAGTACCCTTCCTTCTTTGGATTTGCATGTGATTTCATTTTGTCTTAGTCTTTAGATTTTTTATTTTGATGGTTGCTACCATCATGCACAGTAAGTGCATGCACCTTTCGGCCTTTGATTTTTCCCATGTTGATGAGTTTGTTCTGCTCTTGCGTTAGAGACTCGATAAAGACCTCAAGAGAAGGCATTTTCTAGGTATTTCTAGAGGCGAGCCTAACTGAATGAAATTTGGATACAAACATTGAGTATTCTGAACCAAGTTTGGATAGAATGGTAAGAACCATTTGTTTTTCCTCCTTATATTTATCAACCCCACAAGCCTTGAGTTGCGACAACAAATCCTTATATTTGATAAAGAAATCTTGGAGATTTCGAAGGTTTTTGGATCCAAAGTGAGCAATTCCACCTCGAGCATGTGTCCCCTCATCTCATCCTTTTTTCAAAAAATCCCTTCCATGGTGGTCCAGGATTCATTATGGGTTTACAAGAGGATATGTGAAATAGGAGTTCAGGAGAAATGAGACTGCAAATAGTTCCAAACACTTCATCCATTCAATTCAGATACTTGGATTTTTTTATGGCTGATGTGGGTTTGGTCTTTGTGTATGTGGTTAACCTATATAATATTGTGCCTCAAAGATGCACTATCATCTTATCTTTCCATGCAAACAAAATGTACAGTGTAAGAATGAATTTTTTTGGTAATTCCATTTTTTCATTGTCTTCAATATTCGGTACCTGAAAAAAGAATCTTGTGTGTCTTTTTCCTAGCAATACATCAGCTCTGATACCATGTAAATGTGTTGAACCTTCACAGAATAGATCTATCTAGAAAATGACATACACAGTTTGCAAAGAAAATATGAGAAAAGAGAAGCAGGAGAGAAAGAATGGAAGAATTCTCATTAACCAAATGAATGATATTTTACACATGATATACTCTGTATAACTCAACTAATACGCATTGGAGGAGAAGCCAATGCACCATAGTGGTGGTCTAGAGTGATCTGGACACACACCAATAGTTACGGAACTAAACTGCCACCTAGTCTAGTCTCTCATGCAATTACTGGAGTTAGTTGCCACCAAGTCTGAGAAAATTAGTCTCTCAGTCTTCAGTTAACTGATTGAAACAAAGTGAAGTGAGGAGGAGATCAGGGAATCATGATTAATGCGCTAGTCTGGTGATTATCCCAAGGAAAATGTGTATTAGTTGGTGATGATCCCAATGTGGCATCTAGACTCCACTCAACTCATCAAGCTGAAGTGTGAATTGAAGAGAATATTCTCCCTAGACTATAGGAGACTGAATAATGACTAGTAAACATAGGGAAAACCTTAGGAAAAATAATTCCTATGTGTGTGTGAAGTATCTCCAACACTGTAAAGGCTAGGGTTTGGTGCTTTGAAGGTGTATTCTAACCATCTTCTAGCTTACATTTCATTTCTATATTGTTTCTCAAACTTATATAACATATCTAGTTGCAAAATTGATCTCCTCGTTGTTAATTGTATTTATCTTTTATTGGGAGATTCTCTTGGTAAAACCCTAAGGGGAATCACCATCCATTCTTACAAGTTTATGCAAATTTCATGATTACATATTGATTAAGATTGTAATTTTTTAGTGTTAGTTTGCATTTAATACAGAAGTTATCTCTTATTTCAGAATAAGCACATAATGAATGCTTGAATGTCGAAAGAGGAGGAGAGAAAACATACAAATATGCCATGAAATTAATCATAAGAATATTGATGAAAATCCATGAATTGAATACACCACAAAAATATGAGAAATAGAAAGAGTTGGAGAAGAAGGATCCCATTAAGAACAACCATTATATACAATGAGGCCAATTTTCGGACCTCTCCTTCCCAACCTTCACTCTCTCCCTATTTCCTTTTTATAAGGTTTCTTTTTGACGAAGTCAATTTTGATTAGGTTTGACTCCATCAATTACATATCTATCAAGTTTCTTCTTACATAAAAAAATATGGATATATGATTTATATATCTAAACTTAGACTACAAGCCCATTTACGATACAAATGGTGATGTTTCTAAAGATAAAATTGGAAATTTGTGGTCTTGTGGACAACCAAACATAGTCAATGAATGTAAATATAACTTCACTATGCATCAAAAACCATGTCATCCCACCGATGAGGCAGATTTACAGGTGCAAGAAGGGGTTTTTCATGGAAAAATGACAAGAAGAATTTTCTATCCATGGAAGTTCTCAACTCGTGACTTTCACATTCAAGAAAATCCATCCAATGATAATGGTTTTGAATATGTAATTTGTTTTAGTTAGCATTCACAACCTTGGGATTATGACAAGAATTTGCAACCTCACATACAAGTGCAGCTAGCCATGAGTGATGGATTTACATATTTTTTCAGATATAGTGGGTTTTATCATGTTTCATCCCTAGATATGATCGAGAACACAAGGATGGGTAGAAATCTTCTTGTAAGTTGTTATTGGATCCACCTTCAGATTCCATCTTGCTTTATGGATTGATGAACAGCAATGACATTTTGTTCTATGCGTATGACAAGAAAGATTATTCAATCATCCATATATGTTGGAGTTACTTCACACACACCTAGGATTTCTTTTTCCTAAGGTTTTTCCTTGATTATTAGTCATTATTTAGTCTCCTATATTTTAGGAATAATATTCCTCTAGGGAGAATATTATTTTCAGTTTTCACTTCAATTTGACTAGTTGAGTGGAGTCTAGATGTTGCCTTGGTTTTGTCACCATGCAACATTGGGATCATCACCAGCTAATATTAATTAGCCTTGGTATCATCACCATACTAGGGAATTACCCATGATTCCTTGATCTCTTTCTCACTTCACTTTGTTTCAGTCAGTTAACTGAATATTGGTAGACTAGTTAACTCATCTAGGTGGCAGTTCACTCCCGTAACTGTCTGAGAGACTAGAATAGGTGGAAGTTCACTCCCGTAACTATTTGTGTGTGTCCAGATCACTCTCGACCACCACTATGGCTCATTTTCTTCACCTCCAGTGTGCATTGGTTGAGTTATACAGATTATATCATGTGTAAATTATTCATTACTCATTACGGTTAATGAGAATTCTTCCTTTCTTTCTCTCTTGCTTCTTCTTTCTCAATTTATCTCTGAAAATGTGTGTGGTATTTTCTAGCTAGATTTATTATGTGCAGGTATTTAGCAAAAGCTACACCAAATTATTTTTGCAAGTACCAAAGATTGAAGACAGTGGAAAAATGGAATTCCCAAAAGAATTCATTCTTACACCTTACAATTACTTTGCATGGAAGGAGAGAATAATCATGCATCTTCGAACCACAGGATTGTACATATTAAAATTGAATACAGAGACAAAACCGACATCATCCATAGAAAAATCTAATTATCTAAATCGAATGGATGAAGCATTCAGAACAACTTGCAGTCTCATCTCTCTCGATCTCCTTTTTCACATGTCTTCCTGTAAAACCCCCAATGAATCTTGTACCACCTTGGTAGGGATATTTGGAAAATAGGATGAGATGAGGGGACACATGATCGAGGTGTAATTTCTCACATTGGATCCAAAAACCTTTGACAATCTCCAAGATTTATTTACAAAATACAAGGATTTACTATTGCAACTCAAAGCTTACGGGGTTGATCAATCTAAGGAGGAGAAAAAAATAGTTCTCACCATCCTCTTCAAACTTGGTATTGAATTATTTGTGTTCATATCCACATTCCGTTTAGTCAAATTCACCTCTGGAGCCACCTGGAAGATGCCTTCTCTTGAGGAATTTATCGAATCCCTGACATAAGAGAAAACCAAGCTCATCAACATGGCCAAAATCAAAGGCCCAAAGGCGCATGCACTTACTGTGCAAGATGGCAGCCATCGATATCATAAATCTAAAGATAAAGACAAAAGGAAAGATCATGCAAATCCAAAGAAGGAAGGGTACTCAAAACCCTCCAACAATGCCTCCGGATCCAAAGGTGGAAAGGGAAGAAAATGGGAGAAATGTGCATACTGCCATAAAGGATTCCATCCAGAATATGCATGCATGCAAAAAAAAATAGATATAATGACTCAAATAATTCATCAAAACAACCTTGGATATCGTAATCCCAAGGGTGCCAAGAAGAAGAAGCCACAAGATCATAATCCCAAGCAAGGCAACTCTAGCCATGTCGTGATTGCCATCAACTCCTCTCTCGATGATTGGATCATAGATTCAGGAGCATCACATCACATGGATGCCACAAAAGTAGTTTAGTATTCATTGGATGCATGCAAAGGTCCTCTTATTCTGATCTGGGACAACTCTCCAGTCGAGGTCACCGGCAAAGGAAGAATTGAACTCACCAACGAAATCTTTGAGAATGTGTTGCACGTTCCCAAACTTTCTATCAATCTTCTCTCTGTGTATCAGATGATGAATTCGAACACCGGAAAGAAATCCATATTCAAACCTAATGCAGTGGACATATATGACATGTAAAAAAATTCTAGGGTTGCTACCGGTGAGGTAAATAATCAATCTAGATTGTATATATTTTCTGAATTTATTGAACCAGATTCTGCTTTACTGCTTACCCATGCTGATGAAAGTAGTAAGATATGGCACAAAAGGTTCTGGCATTTTAATTTCAGATATATGCAACAACTTAGCAACAAAATATTGGTTGATGGACTACCAGACATCGATTTCTCCAAGGGAATCTGTGAGGGATGTGTTCTTGGAAAACACCCTCAAGATAAATTCAACAAAGGAAAAACTCAGAGAGATTCCTCTCCTTTATATCTGATCCATAGTGACCTCATGGGTCCTTTTCCATATCCATCAATCAACAAAGCGAGGTATGTTCTCATTTTTGTTGATGATTTCTCACATTTCACATGGATTTAATTTCTCATGCAAAAATCAAAGGTATTTCAACACCTCAAATATTTCAAATCCCTAGTTGAGACACAGACAAGAAAGAAAATCAAATTCCTATGAACAGATAATGAGGGAGAGTATGTCAATCACGAGATCCAGAATCTTTGTCATGAGGTATGGATTCAGTTGCAGCACACAGTTCCCTATACTCTGCAACAAAATGGAGTTGTTGAGCGGAAAAACAGATCTCTAAAAGAGATGGTGATGCAGAAGCATCGTCAGCAAAGCCCACGTGGAGGGACAACTCAGCTCCATAGCTTGCATTTTTAAATTAATCAGAATCTAAAAGTTGGCGTTTATTCTGCAGATTCGTTTTGAACGGATGATTGAAGAAGAGAGAAAAGATCAGAAACTAAATGATCACGAGAGGTCTGGGAGTTTCACTCTCAGTCTTGAATGTAACGGAGCTTGAGTAGTTGTTAGTTGTTACTTCGATAGGAGAGGTAGTCGGAGGGAAAACTAGGAACCTTCCTGTATATGTAGATGCATGGCATGCCCAAATGAGGTTGTTGGAGGAGTATTGTCATTGAATACGAAGTAGAATATTTTGTTTTGAGAGAGTTGAGACTCTGTTACAGTCCAGCCTGCATATATTGTAATCGGGCATTCATCTTAATAGAAAGAAAGTAGTTTTTACTGCATATGAGCTTTTTGTGTGTTTATGTATTTGCATTCATTGTTATGCTTTTATATTTCATTCATGTTTTTAATGTATGAACTGGTGAAGAATTGAATAAGTTTCAATTGCTTCTCTTCTTTGAGTTTTCAAGTGCAAGGAGTGCACATAGTCCGAAGGGAGTGCTTTACAGAGGTGAATTAACCTCAAAGAAGCTCAGGAGAGGTAGCATTGATATTCATTAGCAGAAGTGCAATGAGTGCACAGGAACAACTCTGTGTTGAGTTTGGAGAGAGACAGAGTTATGGAACTCTCTGTAAAGAGGAGATCTGCAAGGTGTGCATCGAGCAAGAGGAACACCAGGAGGGCGAGAAGAAATTGTTTTCAAGAAATCCTTCAGATCTGAGTTTGACGAAATCCCAGAAATGAAAGGAGTGTGTGGGAAATCGAAATACCCCAAGAATCAAGCTCAGAAGGGATAGCAATTTTCATAAGTGCAGAAGATACCCAATAGATTGACTCGAAGGAGAAGCAGAGGTCAAGGCCTTTGGATACTTAGAAAATATTATAATTCAGAGGGAGTCGGAAGCTGAGGAGGGAGAGCGACAATGGTCATTGGATCACCGATTTAGAGGACAACAGCCATCTGATAAAGTCAAGGTGCATGAGCCTTAGCGTTTTGCACATGCAAGAGAGGGAATGTTAAGAACCAAATATCAATATAGCATAGAAAAACCTCAAAATAAGTACTCAACGCCTTGAAAAAGAGAAAAATTCAGATAATAAGCCTCTTTGAGGGTGCAACCTCCTTATGCCCACATAAATGTACAATTACAAGATGATTCCAAATGAAAATGTATCCTTGGTATATATAGGAGACTAGGAGGTATAATTACAACTAATGGACTAAAGCCGACATAAATAAAATAACATTATTAATGTTATATGCCCCAATTAAGGGGTAATGAGACATTATTTAGGACTTAACATTCCCCTCCCCTTGAGACAAGTGTTGTCCGCAACGCTTGAGTAAATTTGGATGCTTCTATATAAAAGACTCATCTTCCCAAGTGGAATCTTCAACCGGTAGTTTCCTCCATCTAATGAGATACTCTGAAATGGATATATTCCTCAGCTAGAAAATTCCTGTGTCA
>ML777172.1:730613-746670 GCA_009831015.1 Picea engelmannii | reverse complement strand
TTTTCTTGTAGAACAGGGGGTTAAGGAAAAGGGACAGAGTATTGATGCTCTGAAAATATTTTTGCAAAATGTGCAGTAAATGGTAGATAGCCAGGAGGGATGAAGACAAAAAATATGGCTATTGAAGGCCATGAGTGTGGTCGAAGAGGATACCACCAAGAGAAGAGAAAAGAAGAAATTGACAAGGAGCTCATTGAGATAAGAGAAATAATGGAACAAATGACATTGAAGATGCAGCAGGAGACAAAGGTACATTGGAGGTACGAATGGCCTCTGAACAGGAAGGTAAAATGGCCTATTCAAAAGTTGTTGGCCATAAAACAGCAACAAGAGTTGAGGAAGTGGCTGAGGCATGCTGAAACCCTCAGTGACAGAGAGGAGGAATTGATTCACATCTGTGAACCAGAGACTCGGATAAATCTCAGTGATGAGGAGGAGAAGAGATCAGTTGAAGATCTCATAAACTACCAGTGGGGAAGAAGTGAACTTTCAAGTTTCCAGGTGGGCAATGAAAGGAGATCAGTGGATGGTCTCATAGACTACCAGGAGGGAAGTGATGGAATTTCAAGTTGTCATGTGGGCAATTGAGAGAGATCGGGTGATCTCATAGAATGCCAGGTGGGCAGAGAGAAAATCCCAAGTTGTCAGGTGGGAAAGAGAGAAGACATGAACTCAGTTGAGATTTCATATCAGCGAGGAGTGTTGATGGAAAATCAATGGTGTGTTATGATCATTGGGGGAATTTAAATATTCCTACAAAATAGTCCAACAGAGTCCAATACAAGTGTTTCACATGAGGAGGTAGTGCAACAAGAGTCCAAGAAAGAGGCCATGGATCCAAATGATTTTAAAGCTAACTATGTCTGTGATGTGGGTGTAGCAAAGGAAAGACAACCAACAAATATTTTCAAAGAGGAGGAGAAGAAGCAGACACTGATGTTTGCCTCAGCAGAAAAATAGGAGAATTCAGATGGATTGCTCACTCAATGGGAGAGAGAGTTGAAGATGTTGGAGCATTGGTTAGAAAATCCAAAACTAGAATATGGTTTCCAGGAGACAGACATGCAGATTTCAAGAGAACAACATTCAGCAGAATTGCTCAAAATTTTCAGCCAGGAAGTTGAAAGGGAGATAACTGCAGCATTGGAGCTTGCATAAGAAGAGGAAGCAGACAACAAAGATTTTGTTGATTTTTCTGAGGAATTAGAATCCCAGGAGAGAAGAGTAAATATGCAGAGTAGGAATCTCCAACAGGCCAAATTGGAAACAGGTGGAGGAGCATACCATCTTGGGGAGCAGCTGGAGGAAGTTGGAGTTGAACCAACATAAGAGGAGATGACATATGTCAGTCTGTCAGAGGAGGAAGATGAGAAGCAACTCAGTGGTGAGATTGTAGAACTGGAGTCTGAAACAGAGTGGCCAACTAATGCCACAGGAGATGAAGATAACATGAAAGTTCAAATTGATCAGATTGGTGAAGAGGAGAAAAACAACACATTTCAATGTGCCCAAGAGATGGAGAAAGAAGAGCATTCGGTGGAACTGCTCAAAAATTTCATCCAAGGAGATAAGCAAGAGATAATTGTAGAATATGAACCTATAGAAGAGGAGGAAGAAACAGATGGCGTGGATCTTGTTGATTTGTGTGAAGAGATGGAGGCCCTGGAGAGAAGGGTAAAAATGAAAAATCATCTTATCCAACAAGTCAAGTTGGAAATTGATGGAGAGAAAAGGAAACAGAGCATACTGCAAGGGGAAAACTAGCCAATGGACTAGCTGGACAAAGAAATAGAGGAGACAAAGAGATTGATTCTAGAAGTAGCACAAGAATCAATCATCAGAGAAGTATGGAATAGAAGAAAACCTGCAGGAGTAGCAGGGAAAAAGAAGTTGTAAGGAAAAGGAGTAGATGAACAACTCCAAGAGAAAGTATGGGACCCTGGAGGATATCAACAACATGGAAGAGGGAGCCATGAGAAGGAGCTCATGTTTTTTCAAACAGTGGAGTATGATGCAGGAGCATCGTCAGCAAAGCCCACATGGAGGGACAACTCAGCGTCATAACGCGCCTTTTTAAATTAATCGAAATCTAAAAGCTGGCGTTTATTCTGCAGATCCATTTTGAACGGATGATTGAAGAAGAGAAAAACGCTCAGAAATTGAATGATCGCAAGAGGTTTGGGAGTTTCACTCTCAGTCTTGAATGTAACGGAGCTTGAGTAGTTGTTAGTTGTTACTTCGATAGGAGAGGTAGTCAAAGGGAACCCTAGGAACCTTCATGTATATGTAGATGCATGGTATGCCCAAATGAGGTTGTTGGAGGAGTATCGTCATTGAATAGGAAGTAGAATAGTTTTTTTTGAGAGATTTGAGACTTTGTTATAGTCGAACCTGCACATATTGTAATCGGACATTCGTCTTAATAGAAAGAAATCATTTTTTTCTTGCATATGAACTTTCTGTGTGTTTATGTATTTGCATTCATTGTTATGATTTTATATGTCGTTCATGTTTTGAATGTATGAACTGGTGAAGAATTGAATAAGTTTCAATTGCTTCTCTTATTTGATTTTTCGAGCGTGAGTGCACATAGTCCGCAGGGAGTGCATTGACAGAGGGGAATTAACCTCAGAGAAGATCAGGAGAGGTAACATTGATCTTCATCAGCAGAAGTGCAAGGAGTACACGGGAACAACTTTGTGTTGAGTTCAAAGAGAGACAGAGTTATAGAACACTCTGTAAAGAGGAGCTCTGCAAGGTGTGCATCGAGCAAGAGGAACGCCAGGAGGGTGAGAAAAAATTGTTTTCAATAAATCCTTCGGATCTGAGTTTGACAAATCCCAGAAACGCAAGGAGTGTGTGGGAAATTGAAATCCCCCAAGGATCAAGCTCAGAAGGGATAGCGCTTTTCATATGTGCATAAGATACCCAATAGACATACTCAAAGGAGAATCAAAGGTCGAGGCCTTTGGATACTTGGAAAATATTCTAAGTCAGAGGGATCCGGAAGGTCGGGAGGGAGAGAGACAATGGTCGTTGGATCACTGATTTAGAGGATCAACGGCCATCCAATCAAGTCAAGGTGCACAATCCTTAGCGTTTTTCACACACAAGAGAGGGAACTTGCCAAATTTTTGAAGTCCCGAAGTAATTTAGGACCGTCTAATCGTCAAAAGTAAATATGAAGTGTCGGATCATCCGAAGTAGATGTGAACCATCATATCTGAATAACAAGTGGTGCAAATCTGTGGATCTCGGTTGAAGACTTGAATTAAATGTCAATCATCTGTTCCAGAGGGCAGGTGGCATAAATCTATGGACTCTAAGTAAATACCCAAAGTAAATATCAATCGTCTGATTCGGGAGATTTATATCTGAATCGTTGGTTTGGAAGAGACATATATCATTCGTCAATCCAGAAGCACCATCAAGATCATAAGATCAACGGTCACGCTCAATTTCAGGGCCAAAAAGTGCTCGGACGACAAAATTTTGAGGGTGGGCTGCAATCAAAACCACGGTATCGGTGAAGAGGTACATGGCAACTGGAGGTAAATTGTGGGGATAAAAGTGGTTGATCCCAAACCACTCTTAGGCATTCCCACAATCATGCGTTTACGCAAAGACCTAGCCCAAGGTCACATGCGAAAAGGGGCTAACAAGAAAAGAGCTAGTACATGAAACCTGAGAGTTCTGCAGTTGTGGAAAGAGGTCGCGGGTGCCATAGAACCTGCACCAGAGGGTTGAGAGGACCTGTGTTAATTCGCAAATGAGACCATTACGGTCTCAGAGAGCCATTTNGGGGGGGGGGGGGGGGGGGGGGGGGGGGGGGGGGTCTGCATCAAATGGCATCTTGCATGCTACATGCAAAGTTACTTCCACAGATATTATGGGTCGAAGAACTTAATTGTGAAACCTACATACCAAACAGATCTCCCCATAGATCTGTCAAGGATAATACCCCCTACGAGGCTTGGAGCGGCCTCAAACCGGAAGTGACCCACTTTCCTATTTTTGGTTCACGTTCATGAGCCTAGATTCCCTCTGAAAAGAGGAAGGCACTTTATCCACAGAGAACAAATTGTGTCTTTGTTGGATACCCCAATGGTGTGAAGGGATATAGACTTATTGATCTTTCCTCGGACCAGCTCATCATTGAGCGAAGTTTCTAATTCAAGGAAAGTGTTATGTGCATTAATGATTTGTTGATCATCGGTTGCTCAACTTTAGTGATTGTTGCAATCAATAGGATTCTACATGATAGGTTTTTGATGACGAACATGGGTCCACTACACTTCTTCCTTGGACTCGAGATTAGTCAGGATGCATCAGGCATCAAACTCTCTCAGGCCAAGTATGCACGAGATCTCCTTGAGAGATTTCACATGACAGACTACAAGTCTGCTCCGACTCCTTTACTATCAGGAGTCAAACTTGAGGATGGCGGGGACACTCCATTGGTTGACAGCACATTGTACATACAACTAGTGGGGAGCTTTTTGTATCGCACACACTTCAGATCAGATCTCTCCTATGCAGTTGGCATAGTTTCCAAGTTCATGCAGGAGCCACATGAGCTACATTGGAAGGTTGCAAAGTGTATCCTTCGATACGTACAAGGCACCATCACCTTTGGGATTCATTATGCAGCAGAATCTACATTACATATCATCAAGTTCATTGATTCTGACTGGGTTGGCGATAGCACTAATCGCAATTCCACATCTGGCTACTCACTTAGTCTTGGTTTCAGGCCTATTTGTTGGTCGAGCAAGAAGTAGGTTGTTATTTCTCTATATTCAGCCAAGGAAGCGTACAAATGGGTAGTTAACATAACCATTCAGGTTATGTGGCTACAACATTTTCTCACTGAGTTAGGCATTCAGTTTCATATGTCGATCGTCATCTTGTGTGACAACCAGAGCACTCTAAAATTTTGCAGAGATCCAGTTCAGAGGTAGAGGACAAAGAACATTGATATCATATGCACTACATATGGTACTCAGTACATGAGGGGATCATCGACCTACAATTTTTTCCTTCAGCAAAATAGACAACAGACATCTTCACCAAGACCTTCACTGAGCATAAGTTTCATTCTCTGTGAAGTCATCTCGGTGTGAAGGACATGGTTGCCTAACAACTGTCAGTTCTTCTTTTTACATACATTGTACCTTGAGTGGGGGGGGGTCCCATGATTTTTTCACTCTTTCCTCACTTTATTTCAGATGTATCTTTTGTATTTGGGTACCTAACATGGCCTCATTGTCGGGACCCATTATTTATTTTCACCATGGTGATGTTCAGGGGGGGTGTTGGAGTTACTTCTCACACACCTAGTATTTATTTTTCCTAAGTTTTATCCTTGTTTATTAGTCATTATTTAGTATCCTATATTTTAGGAACAATATTCCTCTAGGGAGAATATTCTCTTCAATTTTCACTTCAGTTTGACTAGTTGAGTGGAGTCTAGATGTTGCATTGATTTTGTCACCATGCAACATTGGAATCATCACCAGCTAATGCGCATTAGCCTTGGTATCATCACCAGATTAGTGCATTACCCATGATTTCTTGATATCCTCCTCACTTCACTTTATTTCAGTCTTTTAATTGAAGACTGGTAGACTAGTTAACTCAGCTAGGTGGTAGTTCACTGTCGTAACTTCCCGAGAGACTAGACTAGGTGGAAGTTCACTCCCGTAACTATTGGTGTGTGTCTAGATCACTCTAGACCACCAAAATGGCACATTGGCTTCACCTCCAGTGTGCATTGGTTGAGTTATACAGAGTATATCATGTGTAAATTATTCATTATTCATTACGGTTAATGAGAATTCTTCCATTCTTTCTCTCTTTCTTCTTCTTTCTCAATTTCTCTCTACAAATGTGTGTGGTATTTTCTAGCTAGATCTATTATGTGTAGGTTCAACACATTTATAATATACACTTGTGGATTAAAGAAGCTTGCATCAATACAGGTAAAACTTGGCAGGTCTTCATTCTTCTTTCACATGATCATGATCATACTTCAGATTTTGACCAAAGAAAGGTAAAGGAGATGTCGGCATATGCTTACTTGATCCTCAACGTTTCATTATTTTGGTTTCTGACTAAGCACAAAGGTAAATTTCAAGGTATTGATGAACTCATTGAATGGTTACATTGGATTTATGATTTTACTTAACATATTATGACTATTTTGTTAAAGTAGGTTAGAAGGAATAAGCTCTTTGGCATGAGCATTAGATTAACTTGTGTGTTTTATTTATTTTTTTATTTATGCATTTTACTTTTGTGTTACAATAAAAGGTTGAATGTGTTATTCCTTATCAACGTTGACGAGACTTGAAATGTGTTATTCCTTAATTAAGGAGTTGATTTCTCTCTTGAAATGCCAAGGTTGAATGTGTTATTCCTTAAGGTTGAATATATTAAGGTTGGATATATTTCCTTAATGTGTTATTCCTTAATACCAAGGTTGATTTCTCTCTTGAAATGACAAAAGGAGACTTGGCTGAAGGAATAATACAATCAACCTTAATATATGTGTTATTAAGGTTGAATGGTGTTCATGAATCCCATTGGCTGAATTTTTTGATAATACGTGAATGGGTTATTAATTAACTATTATGATTTCTTATAACTATTACCAATCTATTATTCTAAACAACTTAATATTTTGTTTCAATGGAAAATTTTGATTCTTCATTATTATATTATATTAATCTCAATAACTCTTTCATTCTAATTTTTACCAAATTTGAATAATTTATCTCAACGACCATTTTTTAATATTTTATCTCAACGACCAATTTGACTTCATTAATCATTTGTCTTTGCAATCCTCGTTCCTCCCTTCAATGGTCATTTGTCTATCATATTATTTAAATACATTCCTCAACACTCTTTTCCAACATATTAGCTTCTTTGTCCCTAATGATGGGTGGAGTGTCCACTTGAAACGTTGGACGTTTCAAAACCACGCACACAGTTTTTATCCAGAAGATTTCCTAACAAAATCAATTGAAACCACACAATCAACCTATGAGTCATAATTTCGTGTTATAAGTAGCATATTTGTTTTTTCCAAGCTTAAAATTACAATTTTTTTTACACCATTGCCTAAAAATATGACATTTTTGCAAATAAAATCATAAAAGAAAAAATATATATATAAGAAAAATCCTAAAATGAGGGAAAAACGTTTTGTTTTTTTAAACCTATATAAAAATAAACTTTTTAATTAAAAAATTATAATGATTTTAAAGATATACATATAAACATAAACTCCTCAAAACACTTAAAAAAATAAATTAGAAAATAATATACAAACCAAGAAAATAATTTTAAAAAGTATTCAATTAGATTCCAAGTTCCTCTCACGACCATCCAACAAATTATCTCCACTACCATTCGAGGCAGCAGGTGTGGGAGGGGTGCTCTACGACCCTAGAGGACAAATTGAGTCTGATTATCATTGGTCTATAGGCAATTCTACCAATAACCAAGAAGAGGCCTACTCCCTTCTACAAGGATTGCATTTCGCCATATCAAAAAGCATATAAATACTAACAATCATCGGAGATTCTAAAAACACAATACGACATTGATCCACATGGATTTCAATGGCCTCCCACCTATTCCAACAGGCTCATTTTGGTAGTTTTCCAGTTTGGCAGTTTTTTCCTAGTTTTTGGGTCCTTGACTTCTGGGGTCGTTTTGAGGCCCTAAACAACGTTTTTAGGGCTCGCGACAGTCAGAATGTAATTGAAGTTAGATTCTTATGGAAAAGTATGTATTCAACAGATAGACCTTTCCAACAGGCTATCGTGTGCCTAAAAAGGAGATCGTATGCAAAAGTTACAACCCCAGGAAGTTGATGTACTAACTTACCCCAACAGGGCCCACGTGACTTTTGGTGCTTCATCTCCTAGGGTTAGGTTTTTGGATGTCTAGGGTTTTGGAAATCCTGTTTATTGTAAAAAGGCTTGGAGAGCCTCATAGTAACCATCTTCTTGTGAATGAGCACATTCGTCACATCTCTTCTCATAGATAAGTCGTCGCCATTCTAACAAGCTTATTTTTCGCTGCATTTTACAGTTTCAGCACATTTTATTATTGAATACAAACCAATTTTATTGTATCTTTGTTATTGTATCTTTGTTATCCTTGTGTTTCTGTGTTAAGAATAATAAAAATATGTATTCATTTTGTTATGCTCATAAAATCTGGATCAGTGGTATCAGAGCGGTCTACTCCTTGTCATTGTGAATGCATGTCCTCGACGAGGTCAGGGTACAAAGAATTAGGTCTCGAGATTGTTTCTCTTGAGGACAAAATATATCACACACCCAAGTGAAATATCATGGTAGGAGAAAATAAATACGATGGGATAGGAGATCCTTTCAAAATCTTGCTTGAGGAATCCCTCACGCAACAGAGGAACGAAATGATGGATACTTTTGCACAAATTCTTCGATGGCTACCAACAGGCGACGCATCTTTCTCGAACGGAGGTGTCGCCCCCTTCAAGGTAAAAATAAACTTTTATATTCCCATATTTGAAGTTCAGATAGACGCAGATGTTGTAGACAAATGGTTGAATCTGCTAGAAGGGTATTTTTTTGTCCATAACTTTTCGAACGGAGAAAAGATTACGTTTGCGATCCTCAAAGTCATTCCCCATGTCAAATATTTTTGGGAGACTTTATGTGAGAAAAATGAAACCGAGGAACCCTCAATATTTACAGTCGTAGTCACCTGGGATTCCTTCAGGGACACGATCAAGGAACAATACTACCATGTCAGAAGTTATGATGATTTGTATGCAAAATGGAACACATTGTGGCAGGAAAGAGACTAAGCAATGCCAGAGTTCACAAATATATTCCATACCTTGTGCACCAAGTTGGGTATAAAATATTTTAAGCGACATCTGGTGCTCAAGTATTGTAGTGGTCTTCATAGATACATCCAGGCCAAAATGGAGTTTTTGGACATCTCTTCCTTAGGCACGGCCTATCGATATGTCGTCAAAATCTAGAAAAAGTTTAAACAAAAGACGCGGAAATTTGGGCCTGGGAATCCCTCACATCAGAAGAAAGTAAAGGGAAGCCCCAACCCACAGAACAAAGGACAGGGAAAATATGGACAACCTAAAGACAACCATTCTAGGCCACAAGAAAAAAAGGACATTGAAAAGACAAAGAAAGATACCGGGAAGTGTTGCGACTTCCATAAGAGCCCCTAGCATAACATTGTTAATTGTCGCTCTAAGAAATCGTTGGTGGCTAAGGTGAGAGCCTCTGAATCAGATGTGGGTTCCGACTCTGAGTCAAAACCATAAAGGGGGAGACGGATCATTGACGCGGAACCCAGTGCCATTGTTTCTACCACCAAGGTCCATCCCTATGAACCAGACGAGCCAGAAGAAGCTGAGTGCCTCTTTCATTCACAGATGTGGGTAAAAGGCACCCCATTGCACTTTATCGTTGATAGAGGTAGCTAGAATAATCTCATCTCATAAGAGGTCGTCAAGCGGCTATCCCTGCCAACAACACCACACTCGCATCCCTACACCATTGGATGGCTCCGCCAAGGAAGCGATCTTTGTGTCATCCAACAGTGTCGCATGTCATATGGAATCAAGCCCTTCAAAGACGAGGTATTGTGTGATGTTTCTCCTCTTGAAGTTTGTAATTTTATTTTGGTCCAACCTTATTTATGGAAACGTCATGTTGTATATTAGTCTAGGCCTCGCAGTTTTATTATTACTTTGAACAGGAAATTATACAGGATACTCAAGGTAGTCCCACCTAGTGTTATTTCCTTGATCTCTACCAAGAAATATAGGAAGGTCATCTCTCAGATCAAGAAGTTTTCCTTCTTTGTGATTTTCTCTCAGAGTGAGTGAAATATTGCAACCACATCCAGGGCCCTCACGGTCGACCTCTCCACACAATAGAAGTAAGTGGACAAGGTCATGGCAAAATACAAAGATATCTTCTCCTCACCTATTGGGGACCTCTGACTGTTAAGTCAAGCATCGTTGCCCAATGGGCCAGTCTACCACCACTCTCTATTAAAGAATGAGGAGATCAAGCGATAGATCCAAGAACTACTCCACAAGGGGTACATATGTCCCATCTCATTGCCTTGTGGGAGCCCAATCGTGATGGTGCAAAAGAAAGACGGGACCTGACGAATATGAATTGATTATCAGGCCCTAAATAAAGTCACAGTCAGAAACCGATACTTGATTCCCATAATAGACAATCTCCTTGATTAGCTAAAGGGGGCCAAATAATTCAGTAAGATTGATCTAAAGTTTGGCTACCACCAGGTCCCCATAGAGCAGACAGATGTATGGAAGACCTGTATCAAGTCAAAAGAAGGTCTTTTTGAATGGATAGTCATGCCCTTTGGTTTGACAAATGCTCCAGCAACTTTCATGAGGATGATGGACGATACCTTTCCACCTTTCACCAATAATTTTGTAGTGGTGTATCTGGATGACATCCTCATCTACATAAATACTTGGGCGGAACACTTGCAACATATTCAACAGGTTTTGCACACCCTGCGGAAGCACAAGCTATATGCCAACTTGGAAAAATGCTCCTTCGACATGGACAGGGTCCAGTACCTAGGCTACATCATGGATCAACATGGTGTGCATGTGGATCCAGCTAAGATCCAGGTCATTCCTGACTGGCCAGCCCCAACCACACTCACTGAGCTTTGGAGATTCTTAGGCCTTGACAATTTCTATCACAGGTTCGTGTCAGGATTCTCCCATATTGCATGGGCCCTCAGCCAAGTAACCATGGGTGGTGGTAAGAAAAAAATTGTGTGGGGATTGTCCCAACAACAAGCGTTCAATGACTTGAAGCAGCACTTGTGCTCAGCCCTAGTACTTTCATTACTGGACCTGAAACAGACCTTTGATATTGAGACAAATGCTTCGGACTATGTTGTGGGCGTAGTTCTCACTCAGCACGACCACCCTGTGGCCTATCATAGTGAGAAACTATCAGATGTTGTATGTAAGTACCCTAATTACGACAAAGAAATGTACTCCATTGTGAAAGCCTATCGTCGGTGAAGACATTACATTCTTAGGAAGGATACATTCATCCACACAGATCATAATCCACTGCAGTTCATGCAGACACAAGGAAAATTGCATAATGACCGCCATCAGAAGTGGTCCACATACTTGCAGTAGTTCCACCTCAACATCAAGTATAAAACAGGCAGTAAAAACCAAGTCGTCGATTGCCTCAGCCGGCCTCCAGTCGCGGCACTCATCGCAGTGCTAGACTCTTGCGACCATGAGACCTTAGAATGGCCCAACCTCTATGAGACAGACCCTGACTTCGCCACCACATATCAAATGTTGGGCACAAACTCAATTGTCGCCAATTTCCATCTTCAGGACAGGATATTGTGTCGACTGGGCCATCTTTGCATTCCATCAAGCGAGCAAGCGAATATGATTTGGGAAGCCCACTACAATCAGGTGGCAAGACACTTTAGCATTGAAAAGATAGTGGTAGTGTTGCAGAAACATTTCTACTGGTTGAAACTTCGAAAGGATGTCAACAAGTATATCAGGTCCTGCACTTCATGTGCTATTGCCAAACCGACCACTAAGAAATCGGGCTTGTAAACCCCTTTTCCTACACCTAATAGGCCATCAGAATCCATCTCAATGGAATACATGTCGGGCCTTCCGTCCACCAAGAGGGGAAATTACTGTTTATTTGTGGTTATTGATTGTTTTTCCAAGATGGCAATCCTCACCGCCTGCAAGAATAGCATCATAGCAGAGGCCACTTCCAAGATCTTTTTTGAACAAGTCTAGGTACATTTTGGAATCCCACAAACCATTGTCTCATATCGGGACATTCGGTTCCTCAACACATTTTGGTCGAGCCTCTGGTCAATGTTGGACACCAAGCTCACCAAATCCACTGCCTTCCACCCCCAGAAAGATGGCCAAACGAGGTCGCCAATCACATGATCGTTCATATACTATGCATGTACAATTCCAAGCACCCTCGTACATGGGATAAGATTCTTCCCTATGTTCATCATAGCTACAACAAATCCCTACATATCTCAACCGGCCACAGCCCCTTTCAGGTCGGGTTGGGATTCTAACCATTGGGTCCCATGGATGTTGCACTACCTCTTGTGGCCACCCCGATCGATTCATCACCTACTCCAACTAAATTTGACAAAGCCTCCTAGTTCATTGAGTGGATCCAGCACATATGCCAATAGGTTCAAGATATTTTACACAAGTTCAATGCCAAGTACAAGCAACGCTATGATCAACACTGGGTGTCGCATAAGTTTCAAGTGGGAGACAAAGCGTGGTTACACTTGTAGAAAGAACACCTTACAGGGACCCATCGGAAGCTTCGCCCACTTTGTTACATACCTTACACCATTACCAAGGCTATAGGTGATAATTTTTTTGAGCTCAACATTCCCCCTTTCCTTGGCATGCACCCAATGTTTAACATGGATCTCCTTTGGCCATATTTCCCACCATTGTTGTACACCTCAGAGATAGAAGAACAATTGACACCAACATAGCTCAACCCTGACTGCATGCAACAGGAATCCAATCATCATATTGTGGAAACACATTTCAAGGGAACTCGCCAACAAAGGATCCATCTTTATCGAGTTGTCAAAGCAGGGCAGCTCCTGCACCAAGGCAAGTGGCTCACCCAGGGCCAAATTCAGCAGAAATTTCCTCATCTGATGGGGGAACTCAAAAAAATGGATACCATTACTTCCTAAGGGGGGAGGATTGATCCAGATGGATTTTGGTGGCCTCCCACCTATTCCAACTGGATCATTTTGGTAGTTTGGCAGTTTTTTCCCAGTTTTCAGGTCCCTGACTTCTGGGGCTGTTTTGAGGCCCTAAACAACATTTTTAGAGTTCGTCATAGTCATACTATGTGAAAAGTCAAATTTTGATGACAACATGTTTAGTCCTCATATAGACCTTTCCAACGGCCTATCGTGCTCCTAAAACAGAGATCGTATGCAAAAGTTACGACCTCGGGAAGTTGATGTACTAACTTACCCCAACGGGGCCCACGTGACTTTTGGCGCTTCATCTCATAGGGTTAGGTTTTTGGATTTCTAGGGTTTTGGAATTCATGTTTATTGTAAAAATGCTTGGAGAGCCTCATTGTAACCATCTTCTTGTGAATTAGCGTAGTTGTCACATCTCTTCTCAGAGATAATCCACCACCATTCTAGCAAGCTTGTTTTACACTGCATTTTATAGTTTCAACACATTTTCTTATTGAATAGAAACTAGTTTTATTGTATCTATGTTATCCTTGTGTTTCTGTGTTAAGAATAATAATAATTTGTATTCATTTCGTTCTTCTCATAAATTCTGGATCAGACATTTAATTCATTCCTCCCTCCCCTCTGAAGCTCGTTTAAAAGTGATATTTGTTCATATTCAAAGCCTTATCAAGGAATTCAACCAAGTCTCTTTTTGGAATTTCAAGAGAGAACTCAAATCCCTACCAGATGAGATGGAAAATAAAGAAGTAAATGGGGAATTTGGTTTACTAAACATAAATGGACAAGCAAGTTATAGATGTGTTCCTTAAGCTCATGGTTCAGTGTTCATAATGTGTCCTTGGCCTTGGATCCCTAAAGGCCTTGAACTCATCCTTCATGCTAACAAACATGTGGCTGATTTTTTGGGTTTCCATCTACCCCCCACCACCCCCTCATTCATTTCCCCTTGTGCCTTTTCATTTTCCCTCATTCATCTCTCCCCCCTTTGGCTCTCGTCCTTTCCTCCTGGCTGGAATTGAACTCCCCTAGTGTGATCCTTCGGTTGTCCCTTCGCCTATGTACTTGTGATGCATTCTTTGCTCTCATGTGAATCATGGACCCGTACCCTTTACCTCATATGCCTCTCATCCTTCTCTTTGGATCTCATGAGCCTTCTCTTCACACTTGTACTTCACCCCCCCCTTTTTTGTCATGTCAATTCAAATATTATAATTATAGTGTATATTCCTTCTTCACCTCCCATACAATGTTATCCAAAGTTGGTTGTCACCTCCCCTATGAAATACACATGCCACGCTCGTCCCCRTGATTTAGATCGTTYGGAAAGAGATTTGGATTGCAATCAAATCCATCAAGGGGGGATGAATCGCCCCTCAATTGTGGATGTATCATTCTAAAAATTCAATCGATCCCTCTCCGTTCAACATTGGAATTTTCATTGCCAAGAAAGGTGGCAAATACATAGCAGTGAAGACTTCAACATCGAAATTCATCACCAAGGAACCAATTCCAGAGTTCTCTAGTTGCAACGGGAGTTAGATGATATATGCACTCTAGTTGTTACATTGTAGAGTGGAATGAATACTCTCACCTCTCAAGTTCTCGCAGTATTGGAACTCAATGTGAATCAAAGTAAATCTATCCAAACTCTGAATGACAAGGTAGATGCATTGTGAAGCCAGCTAGAAGAAATATGTCTCCAGCCAGCACTCTAGGAGCAACAAGACAATTCAGTAGGGAATATAGCATCAGTGAATTCCAACCTAGGAGTGCCTCACTTTCCAAACCTTAATGTCGGGGTTCAGTAGGAAGATGATGATGAAATGGAGGAAGAGAACGAACATACCAGGTCTCCTCTTTAAATTTCAGTCTGGATGAACTTCAAATTTTGGCTATGTCAAGGGGTTTTCTATAGAAGTTACACTAGAAATTTGTTAGATTGGAACAATTATAAATATTATGATGAACTCTATAGGGCTATAGCCCAATGCAGTCTGGGATTAGTTTTTGAACTCTCCCCACTAGGATTTTTGTCTCCTCGTGTACTTTGTTGTATCAGAACAACCTTTTTATAATATAAATTCTCCAATTTGGGTTAAAAAAAAATTGCAATTTCAAAATATTTGTCTCAATACCGACCTTCCTAACCTTCTAAGTCATCAAAACTTTAGTGATCTTGGAACGCTTCTCTTAATTTTTTTCAAGCATCGAAATAACATTTTAAACAAATCCTAATGATATATTTCTTTTCGTAAGATTCGATAAATCAAATTTGATCTCAGTGGACATTTACCATCATCATCATTGTAAATTAAAAAATAATAATAATAATAATATTCAAAAACATAATTTAAAAACTTTTAAATTATAATTATAAAAAATAAAAATAAAAAATTAAAATGAAAATGAAAATTTTGAAAAAAAAAAAAATAGAAATCGCCTTCGTCCCCTTACCTCAACCTCAAACGCATAATCTTGGCGAGTTATTATTTTGCTTTGTGTGACTTTGGCGTTGACGTGGTGCGATGGCACAACCGTTTCCATGTTCTCCACTAGTCCACGCGATGAGGAAGACACGTGTAAGAATAAATAAAATAGTTAAAATAATCTAAATAGAAAAAGTGAATATTGTAAAGGTAGAGGAATTAATAAAAGACATATGTAAAAGGATTTTATATTTGTAATGTAACATCATCAATTTTTTCGGAAAATCGTGGAAAACATCAATTAAATATGGAATCTTGTTTGCTTAAGCTAAGTCCTTAAGCTAAACCTGGCGTATATTTGTTTGCTTGCGTATGAAGAATTGAAAGTCCTTTAGTATCTGAGTGACCTATCCAAGTCAGAACATCAATCTTTGTAGCAGTCTCACTGAACCAGTGATTAAGCTCATTTTTTACCACTTTCTTGTCTCTCTTTATTGACAAGCAAGTTGCTCCGGGAAATAATTTTTGCAGAGTATCCCATCAGAAGAATTACGGTAGGTAATTTTTTCATTTTCATTTTCTTCTCACTAAACAAACGTTGATTATGATTCTAATGCAATAATGGATAATTCTGAAATATAGGTAAATAAATAAGAATAAAGAATCTAAAATATAGATTTTACCAGAACTAATAATATTGTTAGTCGTTCATATGTGCAACTTATCCAAGTCAGACATCAAGTCAGACATCAATCTTTGCAACGGTATCATTTGAACCCACGATTGAA
>ML777172.1:709724-730339 GCA_009831015.1 Picea engelmannii | reverse complement strand
TATGCTAGCATCTTCAATGCATAGCCATCAGATTAGGGTTTAAGGTTAAATAAGGTTAAAAGATCATTAATTGTGCCCATTGTCAATAGGTGTACGCCTTTCGGCGTAACAAGCAAGTTGCTCCGGGCAACAATTTCTGCAGAATATCCCATCAGAGAATTACAATAGGTAAATTTGTTCATTTTATCTTTATATGTATTTTTCAATGAGCAATTTTGCAAGGTAACATAACCAACAAATATCAAATTAAATTGAAGTGATAGAAGGTCAAATGCTTGAAATCAATTTTATTCTTTGTGTTCTTTGCATTGGAAATTTTTTCAGAAATAAATAAATTGAATGCAATAATACCTAATTTTCTAATTTCGAAATATAGGTAAACAAATAAGAATAAAGACTCTGAAATAGATGTTCCCAAAGACTCTAAAATATATTTTCCCAGAACTAATAATATTTTCACATGTTCAACCGTTGCAGGTCTGAAGGCCTTTATGGGTTCTCATAGCTACCTCAACCCAATTTCTACTTACCGAGCAGTTCAAAAACCACTTAATATCATCCCTGGTTTGCTCTACTACTTGTCATACAAATAGTGAAGCATGTGCATGTCATACACCTGGTGAAGTTGGTGCCACAATGAAATGCATTTAAAAAAAATTGATATGGACTATGTTCCATTTCACTCCAAACATTAAATGTTTGGAACTAATGCTAACCTTCAAGATAGCATTAATTAACCCGACAATATATCTATTTTAAATTTACGCTATGTCCTAAGTTTTCAACGAAAAAAATCCTCTGGCCCCTTATCTTGCCTCGATATGAGGCTAAATAAGGCCTCACTTTCTCATTAGTCCAAAAAAAGGTTGTCAATGTTGGATAAGTGATGAAAAAGTGCAAGATAGAATATAGTACTAAAACTTTGGTTAAAATCTTTGGTTTATGTGCTGAAATAATGTAAAAAGGGAAAACCAATTACAATAGTCCGTGTTGCCTTAAGACAAGAACTAATAATGGATTTTATGAATTATTGTATCTTCTACATTTAGACAAGGATAAACAAATTGTAAAGTATTTTTAGATTGGTAAAATATAAATTTTAAACATGATTGTATTTAGAAATTATTTTATTAATGGTTGAATAATGTATTAAGAGGCTTTTGCAGTGTAACATATTGGATATTAATTTTAGGATCAACTACATAGAGTAAGTCAATAATCTATGACTCATATCCATAGGTATCAGGCGGCTGATACCCATAGATATGGGTCATAGATTAATGACTTACTCTAAGCAGTGGATCCCAAAAATGATATTTGATTTGAATAATGTTTTGCAATTTAAAAATAAATAAAAAATAAATTTGGTTTAGTTTTTTTTTTATAAAATCATTTTATGTTTTACGTTTATGTTTAATTTATTTTTTCTTTTATTTTATTTTTTTATTTTCTAATATATTTTATAAATTTTTGGGCATGTTTTTTTTCCTCTTTTGAGTTTTTTTTTCTATATATTTATTTATTTATTTTATGATATTGTTTGTAATAGTTTTGTTTTTTTATAGCCCTGAGGGTTAGCTCAATTGGTCTCGAGCCAGACATGAGTTTATCATGCTTTTTGTTGGCCATGGGTTTGACTCTATTGATTCCCCCGAGGTGAGGCGTCGTAATCAGGGATAACGATTTACCTTGCTTACCATCCATGGATTATGGAAGTATTCAGAGGGTTTTTCGTGAGTATATTTCCTCAGAAAGGAACCTCGAAAATAGTTTTTTGTTTTTTAAGACCATAGTTTTAAAAACATCACGACTTTAAGTCTGAAACAAAAAATGAATGTGTTATTTGTAGCACTACATTTCAATATGGAGGATAATTTGAGGTTTTGGTTCACAACATTATAAATTGTGAAGGCCACAATTTCAAACAAGTTGTAATGTTAACCTTGGGAAAAAGAGGGTATCATCACTAGCATCAGTGTTCACTTTAGACGTCAATTTTCAAACAAGTTGTAATTTTAACTGCCAAAAAAAAGAAAGGTGATGTTGTGAGCACCACTTTTTGTATCGAATGTTGATTTTATTATTTTTGTTTGTAATTTTACAAGAATTTAAATCCATGGTGGAAAATTGTTGTAATTCTAACCTTCAAAAAAAAGGGTGCTACCAGTAGCACTACTTTTTTATTTGGAAGTTGATTTTGTTGTTTTTAACACAAAAATATGGGTTTTGAGAGCTAGAGTTCTCTTTTTGAGGTCATTGTTCACATTTATTTGTATGTGGCCATGTTGGGATGATTGATGTACAAGTGTTGGTTAGTTGCTAGCCCAGATCCCCTTAGGTGGATGGTCATGGCATGTCCTTTTAGTTCTCATTATCAAGGTGATTGGTTTTATTGCTTTGGTTAACTATCCCTTGGTGGTGGTAACTCCCATCAAGTAGGGAATTTATTTCCTCGGTAAGTATTCGATCATTTTCAAGTGGACCTACTAGGATACACGATTTACAGGATCTCTAACTACTCACTTATTTTATTTTATATGTAAAGGTGAGTGCGCTTTGTAAGGGTTGTCAGACCTATTTTACCCCATATGGACCCTCGTTTATTATGTATGTACCACACTTTGGTCATGAGCCCTTAGAGATGATTCTACATGTGTGCATCCAATTTCACATTTTTCAAGATAATTCACATGTCCCAAGCAAAGGGCTACACCCTCCAAGGCATGAAGGGGTCATTTATATCCACATGGACCTCATGTACACATTCCACGTTGAAGAATGAAAAACTCCCTCCAAATTGGTGACTTTTTTTATCGTATTATCATTATTATTATTATTATTATTATTAATTTATGATAGATGGAGCACTTTAAGTGAATGTCGCATCACCCTTTTTAAATAATAATCCTTTAACTTAAAACTCATGTTATGAAGATTCACGATCCCTCTCTAAGGAGTCGTCCACTTTCCAAGGTATCTTTCTACCTTTGGATAAGTTTGTTGCATTAAAGGAGAATAAACGTTAAAGTTTTATTTGCTTGGGAGACTTCCTAAGTATGTTTCAAGGGTTTTTCCATGGGAACATTGAGCATCCAAGGTTGGTTGTTCCTCCTACAAGAGTGGTGTCCCATCTCATGAGGGTTTTATGCACATTATAACATCATATAATTGTAACTTGACTTAGTCTCCAAGTTGTGAGGATGACAAGTCACTTTTGTTTTGATTCCTTAACCAATATTTAGGGAATAAAGAATGAGGACTTGTGAGCCTCATTTATAAATAAAGGCCCTCCTCTCATTCCAAATTGTTGTGAATGGTTGGAGATCATTCTCATAAGCCATCAATAGAAGATATTTACTTGGTGTTTTGGTGTCAATTTTTGGAGCTCTATCTTTCTTGGTTCATCAAAGACTATTGTGATTATACAATACTTCTACTAAAGCTAGCAAGATTGATCCATTAAAGGATATTGAATATCACTCAGAACAAGGACATATAGAATTTGTATATCTTCCATCCTCCTCAAACGATTTGGTAAGTGATCAATCTCATCTCAATTAGTTGTATGCTCCTTGACAAGGGTTTTAAGTTTTCTTTCCAATCTATTGTTCTTGTTGGTGAAGGCCTTCCCTTGAGAAAACCCTTCTTGTAGGGCCTTGGTTTTCATGGTTTCTCTTGATTAGATAAGAGACTACTAGCCTCAAAGCCCTAATCTCCTACTCTAATCCATAAACATTGGATAACCAATTCTTAGAGGGGCATACTTCTTGACCCCATAAGCCCTAAGTGGAGACATGCACTAAACTTACTCCCAAAAATCAACCAAAAACCATAAAAACTCAAGTTATTTTCTCTTATGTCATGTAAAATATAAAAATACAAAAAAAAAAGATAAAATACAAAAATACAAAAATATGTATTTATTGTGTAGTGCATGATCAATGTTATATCTTTCTCTCTAGACATCTTGTTCAAGGGTTTATGATTCATGGTCAATCTTAGATAACCCTAAGAAGGAAAGGCAACTCTTTCATTGTGCTTTAAGGATTGTTCTAACATCTTTTGGGATGATTTAAGGAGTTCTTCAAATACGTAATTTAATTTGGTGCATTAGAGATCAGATTTGGTGGAACCCTAATAGCTAGGATTTGGCTGTTTAAAGGTGCATTCTAACTCTCTCCTAACTTACATTTAATTTCTATATTGTTTCACAAGCTTATCTAACATATCTAGTTGTGAAATTGATCTCCTAAATATGGATTGTATTATCTTTTATCGAGAGATTCTCTTGGTGAAACCCTAAGGGGAATCACCATCCATTCTTACAAGTTTATGCAAAGTTCATGATTACATATTGATTAAGCTTGTAGTTCGTTAGTGCTAGTTTGTATTTAATATTGAAGCTATCTCTTATTTCAAACTAAGCACATTATGATTATCTCCTAACCCTCATTATATCAGTGTGGTTTATGCTTTTGTTTTCTATTGAATATTGTTTACAACATCTTATCACTTGTTGGGCACTGATCTGTCTTATTGTATATCGAGGTTTTGTTTGTTGAAGTGGATCTTTCGCAAGACAACAACATATTTGACAAGTTTACTTCACTTAGATTGGGATACCCCCTGTGGCTTCTAAGAGATGGCCTAAAGTGAAGGGGATAGGTGTTGAGATGAAAGTGGTGCATTTCTCAACTATCATTACCTCCTTAGCACCACAAGTGGAGCTATTACAAGGGTGCTATTTTGGGTGATAATACATGGGAATTTTCAAGAATAAATTTACACAGAACAACCTCCTAGCTATGTTCAAAATGACTCCATCCTTGTGCGTCACCTTAAGAAATATCTCTATGGTCTTAAGCAAGCTCCTTCAGCTTGGTATGCTAAAATATATAGCTTTCTTGTTGACACCATCTTTTTTAGATGTCATTATGACCCCAATGTCTATAAGGAAGTAGATAACCATATCATAATACTTGTTATTTATGTTGATGACCTTATTCTCACCGGAAGTAACCCCAAACTTTTAAACCATGTGAAATCTAGCCTTAAAAATAAACTTGAAATGACAGACTTAGGTTATTTTCTTTACTTCCTTGGCCTCCAAGTATTGCAAAACAAGGAAAGAATTTATCTTTCCAAGTCCAAGTATGCATGCGACATTCTTCACCACTTTCACTTGGAAGATTGTAAATCAACCCCTTCTCCCTTTCAGTTTGGAGTCAAACTTGTTGACACATGTACTACACCCTAAGTAGATTCCACTTTGTATTGTCAATTACTTGGTAGCATTTTGTATTTGAATCATATCCATCCTGATATTTCCTTTAATGTTGGTCTTGTTGACGGGTATATGAAAACACCCCATGAGAGCCATTGGAAAGAAGAAAAATTGATACTTCAATATATCTAGGGTACAGTTCAATTTGGGATACATTATAGTTCAAGGGGAATCCTTTGTTTCTTGGCTTCACTGATTTTGATTGGGTTGGAAACATTGATGAGCATAAATATATTGTAGGTTACGTTTTGATTCTTAGTTCCATACCAATCACTTGGCCTTGTAAGAAACAATAAGCTATTGCTCGCTCTTTAGTAGAAACAAAGTATCAAGTAGCACTTAATGCTAGTTAAGAAGCCTTGTTACTTCAACTAACTATTTTAGAGTTTATATTTCAACAATAGCATCCAACAACACTCTATTGTGACAATCATAGTGTCTTCAAGCTCGCAAAATATTTGGTTCAACATCAATGCAGCAAATACATTGAGCTACACATGCGCTTCATCAAAATGTTTATTCAAGATCGCATTATTGAAGTGCTATTTTTGCCTACATATGATCAAGTTGCATAAATTTTCACAAAGTCTCTTACAAAGGAAATATTTTCCAAACTTTGATCTCTATTAGGAGTTCAGGAAGTTGTCATTAAGGGGGGATGAGTTATAATGCCTCCTTCCTTCTCCTATTGTGTAAACTTTGTAAATCCTTTAATCCTATCCCAAGTTTTTCTTAAGAGGGAATGTTAGGATATTTAGACACTCATGAGTTAGGTAATATCAACTTTGTCTAATGTTTTTTTAGGTAAAGTGTGTTTATTTAGAGTGTTTCCTTAGTATGCATTAGCATGCATTTGTARTTATGTAATTTGATGGTCATGATATGTTCTAGACATAAAATGATMTGATGGTTCATCTTCTCCTTGATACTAATGGCTATATTTTTCTATGGCCTAGAACTTGATYGGTCCATGATCTCTATTTAAAGAGCATGGAGGGTCATTTGTTGATGATCGATTGTGAGAAACTCTTATGTAATTTTWTTTTTATTTTGCATTAATATATTGCTCAAGCGGTTGTGTTGGTTGGGGTYGTGCAATGTTTTCCTCTTTSRGGGTTTTAACTACGTAATACAATAGTGTATTGATCTTTGATTTGTCTRTGAGAGTGGCTTCTTAAGGTGTTCGACCTGTGTAGAAATACCATGTTTKTCAAACAATTTGGTGTACTTGGTGTCCTTTGTTGATAAAATGGATGAGTCTAGGGTTTTTAAGCTCCTAACTCCCCATAATTATTGCACCTAGAAACTCAAGATGTAACAACTTCTACAATCTGAAGGTTTTTGGAAAATGTTGGTGGAAGCTCCACCTACATTTACAAAGAAAATTGCAAGATTTTTTTATCAAAACAAACTTATTGAAGCACGAGAGCTTCACCTTATTGATCAATATCTTATCATGTTCATTTATAAAGGGGGTTTTTAAATTATGAAAAATAAAGTCAATATATTGTAGGTATGAGGGGGGGGAGCGTGGGGTACGGGGGGTTTATAGGTATTGGCAGGTATTAGAAGGGGTATTTGGTAAAAATAAGGGATATCTAGTAAAAATAGGGTTTTTATACTGGAAAATGTATTGGGAGGGGGGTTAAACAAAAGGATTTTGGGAGGTATTTATCAATATCTATTGAAAATAGAGGTATTCTTTAATATCCCACGAACGCATGCACTATGTCATAGGTTCACTTAGAGGAGACCTCGTGTGTTGAAACCATGAGACTAATTGGAAAACATGTTTCATATAGTCTATCATTTCACATTGTTGAATGCAAAACACAAAATCAAAGCTAGGAGAAATTGCATTCACTATTTGTCAAAGTCAGTGAATTTCAAGTTTCGCAATTGGAAGTTGAATTATCGTCTCTTGCACTTGATGAGAATTATTTCATTGAATATTTTCCTCCAAAATTCAAGCTATTGTTGTCACAATTGAAAGGTTGTCGAAAAAAAAGTGATGAAGAATTTGTTTTTCTGACTCTATATGAATTGAAAGGTCATTTTCAGGTATTTTTCTTCCACCTTTTATTCCACACTTGGATCATATTTAAAAATGCTTTCTTTTGAGTTTTTTTGTGAGCATATTACCAGGGAACAACCTAATCTTGTGCAATTATATGTTCTTCCTCGATCTAAGAATTTGTCTCTTGTCGCTAAAACCTCTAAAGGTAAGAACAAAACTAGGCACAAATAGAAGATAGATTCTACTGAAGCTACTAAGTCTACCTCCAAGCCTCACTAGAGATCAAAATTCTCTACCCCTCTATCTTCCAAGACCAGTGTGTTATAATGTGTTAATGATTTCCTAGTGGTTTCATGTACATTTCTATGGCATTTTGTAAAGTTATTCTTCAATAACCATCTATCTTGTAAAAAGGGTTTATCCCACATGCATCACGGGAATTGTTCTCCTTTCACTTTCATATATAATCGAGGTGAAGGAGGCCCTTTAGGTATGAAAATGTAATGTGAGGTAATTCATATGTGGTTATTCTCTTGCATTATAATATTGAAGAGCTTACCTGAATAATAGAAGGCCAACTTCTGTGGATGTTTCCCCACACTGGGGCTTTACCACACAAACCTTGTCTCTCTTTTATTTCTTACATTCTTTGATTTACTAATTTATTTTATTCTTTGTATAGGATATTATACTAGTTAGATTATTTATTATATGCTATTGCATATTTTCCTAATCTAACACGGTGAGTCTTCCTCCAAGACAAAGAAGATGTCAAGTGTAGCCAGTATTTTTTGTGCCGGACTTGGGCATGAGGAATCCAAATGTTGAAAGAAACTAGAAGCACTAAATGAACCCATGAAATAGCACAAAATATTAGTGCCTAAACCTTCTTCAATTGGTAAAGAGAAAGTACATTTTCCTCAAGATTTATATGCATCTCCAGACAATTGGATACTTGATTCTAGCGCCTTGCATCATATGACTTCTTCTTGTGAGCTTCTTCCTTCCACATCTAATAACAAAATTTTGCAGATTGTAGTTGGAGACTCTTCATAGTTTGAGGTTTTATAATCAAGAAGTATGCAATTTGTTGATGGCTACATCAATGATGTTCTCCTTGTTTCTAAAATTTATGCCAATCTACTCTCTATTTAACGGAATTGTCATTATGGAGATGGGAAGAGAGTGGATTTTTTTCTTGTGATGTGGTCATTAGAGAAATATAGAATCAAAAAATTGTTATTGATTATGGGAGAGTTTATCATAGTTCTTGTTTGTACAAGTTCACTAATTTTGATCCTTATTCATGTCCCTCTTTCATTGCACGTGTTGATTATTTGAGACAACTTTAGCATGAAATATTTGGACATCTGAATTAATTATATTTGCAATAGTGGACACACAAAATTTGGTGTTTTGTCTTCATAAAGTCCATTGCACTGATGGAGTTTGTAAAGGTTGTGTTCTTGGAAAACAACATCACATTTTCCTAAAGGTAAGGCCTTGCGTACTACCAAACTTCTTTGAGTTGATATATAGTGATCTCATGTCATTTCCAACTCATTCATTTTCTAGGGCTAAGTATGTAGTCACCTTTATTGATAACTTCTCATGTATCTCTTAGGTATACTTTATTAAGTACAAGAGTGAGGTATTTATTGTTTTTAAGACCTTTGAGGATTTTGTTAAGAAGAAATACTCTCTTTCTATCAAGAAAATATGCACAAATAATGTGGGTGGTATGTCAATTAAGCATTCAAATATTTTTGTAGAGAACATGGCATTCAACATGAACATTATGTTCCATACACCTCTTAACAAATGGAATTACTAAAAGAAAGAACCAGACACTAAAAGAGATTTCCAATTACATGACTTGGTCAAAAAAAGCATGGCATCTTCCTTCTAGGTTGAAGTAGTCAATTTTGCAAATTACATTCTGAATTGCATTTCTCATGGAGCAATGTTGAATATGACTCTGGAGGAAGCTTGGACACATGTTAAGCCAAAGTTTCTTCTTTTAGAGTATTTGGTAGTCAAGCATGGGCCTTAATTCCATATGAAAAGTGAAAAGCTATGAAGAAGAAAATTCAATCGTTGATTTTTGTAGGTAATTGTGAGGGTATGAAAGCATACATGTTATTTGATCATGTTTCTAAAGAGGTCTCATTTCAAAGGATTGTCCACTTTGATGAGTTCTTTGACCCAACAATTTAGCGTACTTCTCCCACAGATTGTCTTGGAGAAAATGGTGCAGATTGTGTTGACATTTATGTTTTGTACAACAAAAAGGTATTGAAAGTTCTATTGTTGCAGATTGTGCAATAGATCACGCTGTTGAAGCTGAAAATTAGCAAGAAAAACAAATTTCCTCATGGCTAAAAATCAACCAAAAGAAAATATGCCATCAACACCAAATGGAAATGTGTAGCTTGAGCTAGTTTAACTTGTTCAATGACAGAATTTAAGGAGTATCCTCCATGAGTCATAAATGTGCCCTATCTCCCTTGGTTTGCAGCCCAATCTAGGAGAAGGTCTTCCCGATGTTGAAACATCAACAGTCCCTCTTACTAGGGAAGTATCTTTCCATAGTAGTACACAACTATTGTCCAGAGACACACAATCTCCGCCAGTGGTACACAACCACCATAGTAGCAAAAGGTTTTTCACACATGGAAATCCCATGTCGACTTCTAGAGGCTACTCCCTCTAGGAACACTTAGGGTCAACTCCCCATAGTGTGTGTGTCAAGGTCAACTCCCTTGACATGTCCTCATGTGCTCTCCACAAGGGACGTTGGGATATAAGCCAAAATGCACTTATCCCTTCTCGGATAAGTGTCATCATAGATCAACTCAACTTAGTCACAGAGGAGTACAATCTGGAGAATGTCTCAGGAAGCTGCAAACATCAACATTTTTCACCTTGGAATTTCATATATTGCTCTATATTTATAAAGTTAATTTAAATTAAAATTGGGTCCCGAAAAAAAAGGCAGCCACCACCAAAATGGTTAGCAATAAAACGCAAATGGGAGTCAGCTTGGTAACATAGAATTTGTTTTGAATAAGTTAAAAATCAGTGATCAGCAATATAGAGTAAGGAAAAGATAACAAAGGTCATTGTAGATCAGTGATAGACCATTGGGCAATGGAGTCATAAGCTCTATGTTCCTTGAAGAAATTTAAGGTACCTATCAGACAAAGGATCTATGGATCTATTTGATGATAAAGAGAAGAATATAAAAATGACATAAAGATGAGATGGACATTCGCCAAGCAAAGATCCTCTCTTCAAAGAGAACTAAGAAATCTTTGAAAAGTAAACAATGGTAGATGGACAAGTTTACAGCAAATATTTGTTGTTTCAGGAATCCATAAACCAATGAAATTACAACCAAACGAGAAGAAGAATAGAACTGGAAAACTGAAGACAAACTCTGATAAAACAACTCCTACCTTTCCTCTAATATAATTAAACTACAACAAACATATTTGCAAAATCTGGAACCGCTGAAGATGCCAAATCTGCCACCTGTGCCTTTGGATGCCTTCGACTGCTACCTTATCTCCTAGAAAAGTTGGGTGTGGTTGCCACCTCTGTCTTACCACCTGTACATTTGATCATCTTCATTTGCCTTGAAATATGCCATCTGTGCCATATCTTATCGTTGAATTGTCGAGAGATGATGTCAGTTGTTGATTATATTCGACTGATTCCCTAAAAGCAGGGATACTCTGACACATCATCTAGAGATATGCTTCTAAGTCTTTATTGTTAATTTCAAAGTTCAAGATATGCTCCTAAAAATCCTGCAATTGTTAATTAGTTGTTGCCACCTGTGTTTTACTCTTCTATAGTGTTAATTAGTTTTGCCACCTGTGTTTTACTCTTCTACAGAGTAATTTTTCCTGCAATGTCGCGACCCTGACAAACAATCTTTTCTTGAACCAGATCTCATATCATCTTCTCAAATGCCCTAATGAGACCCTACAATTTTCCACCAGCGGCCACCTCTTATGTGATTGATCTGCTCCCATGAACATTGCTAAAAAACTCATGATTATGTCTGCTTGGACATATATTTTTCCCTAGCCTATGTCTCATGTTCAATAGAAATATCAAACAAATCTTTAAGCCCCTCTCCTGCAATGTTGCATCCAGCACGTCAGTTCAGCAAATAATTATCCACATTGATGTTCTGAAAAATTTCCTTGAACAAAAACTTCATATGGGGAAAGAAGAAGTACTACATTGAAGAGTTTAACCCCACTCATAACCATCAACAAAAGGCGTACATAGGGGCCAATATTTCTTGGAGATCTAAAATTTGTATTGCTCAATTAAGGACTAATTCTCATCAACTCCGTTGTGAAACAAGGCGCTGGAAAAGACCAAAAGAAAGGTGGGAAGAAAGAGTATGTATTTTGTGCTCGTCCGGAAAAGTGGAAACAGAAAAACATTTCATTTTAGAATGTGAGGCCCTCAAAGACAGCAGGAAAAATTATGCAGGTATTCTGGCAGCTAGTTTTTGGGATAATCTATTCAGCAAAGAGTTTGTTGAGAAGCTGGGAGCGATTATTGTAAAACTTCACAGGAAAAGGACCAAATACAAAAGGCAGATGGAAAAACAATCTGTCACATAAGCTATTTTTAGCCTCGTGGACGTTAAAAATTCATTCTTTCTTTCTTTCTTTCTTTCTTTCTTTCTATGACATGGTTGTGTAATCTCCTTGACCACAATCTGTAGCCATTCTTTCTTTCTATGACATGGTTGTGTAATCTCCTTGACCACAATCTGTAGCCATTCTGACCATGCTGAGAAATCGGTTCATGCAACACCTCAGACAGAAGCAATGTTGATAAACGCATCCATTGGGATAAGAAGTGTACTCTTCCACGTCTTCCGGACTTGGACAGCAACACAAAGCACTCATGCTCCTCTTTTCTTGGATTTAAGAGATTTGAATTGAAAATTTGAGAAAATACTGCACTGTATCCTCTTCACATCATCATGACACATTCCCTGTTGAAATTTTACTATTGTCTTCTGGATAACGAGAGTTCCAAAATAGAGTCATCAAACAGATCCTCTCCATAAGTTACAAATAGAATATATGCTCTTGGAGCTGTAAGAGTTTCTAAACAAACATTTAGCTTTGAATTTTCTTTTTATATGAACAATGTAAACCAGTTGTTGTAGATTGTCATTATGCAGGTTTTAGTATCTCTTTCAATCCTTCCAAGTGGGCACATGACAGAATGTTGACCCACTCTAATTGCCAATATCATCTACCAAAAGCGCCCATTGCAAGACCTCCTTTTCCTCTTTCCTTTTTACCTTTGTTTCCTTGACGTTTGAGTCCACATAACCCCCATCTCCATGCCCTGGCAATCATCCTATTGTTTCTGGTGTGCCTTCCCATATGCCTACCCTGAACACATAGCTTCGAGGACTCATACCCTGGCATCTTCCATCTGTTTATTAAAACAACTGGCAAATCCTTTGTAAATGATTTTTTGCAGCGCCCAAAGATTTCGTAGCACACCTCCTGATTTCGTAGCGCACCTCCTTTCTGTGCTCTGTACTCATTTCCTTTTGACAAACCCTGAACCGAATCCGAAAATGGAGCCTCGCCTTCATTCATTATGTTGTCCTCGTTATCTTTTTCTTCCTCCATATCACATCCTGTTGTGTCTATCGAATTTAGGGTTGGTTCTGTGGAAAATGTGATATTGAACTGTAAGCATAGACATTACTTCATGTCATACAAGTCATGCGAAGAATGTCCTTCCCAACTCTTTTTCTCAGCTTCAATATTTTGCAGAGTTGATGGTAGTTTGAAGATGATCACCTGCAAGTATACATCTAGATCCCTGTTGTACCAACACGGGACTCGAGTGTTTCTCGGCGTGAACAGTTAGATACCCCTTGACACCTGTAATAGATTTGGATACTGGAATTTGAGCTCGGGTGTTGTTTGGCACTTAAATGCGTTGGGCTGTTGTTCGGTCTGTAACATTAGGCTTGGGGATGGAGCCTCGGGCCCAATTATTTTATAAAAACCGCGAACTATACCGTCTCGGGCTAACTCCTGTAGCTTGGCACTTGATACTTGTGATGGCGCACTTGTCAGTTGATAATCCCACATTTGTCGGGCAAATATACCTTCAGGTGTTTTTATATGCCAGCGCACTTAACGACCATCGTTGCGTAGTGCAAAGGAAAGACTCCCATGTGGGCTCCTTCTCCATGGGGCTGGCCGCTCGGTCTCGACTTTGAAGCTTTGCGCTGTTAACCCGCATTGTGTTGTGGCAGATGCTTAACTTCAGAGATTGGGCCAGTGGGCCCAATGTGTGTTTTCTCGCTCAAAATTAAGAGCTCGAGAAACTATTTTTAGCTTAAAAGCCGGGAAAAAATAAAAATTTCTAGCCCAAAATTAAAAACTTTTATTATAAAATCAAAACCATTTTGTTATTGTCAAGATCCTAGACTCAGAAATGCCTAATGTGTGTTTTCTCGCCCAAAATTAAAAACTTTTATTATAAAATCAAAACCATTTTGTTATTGTCAAGATCCTAGACTCAGAAATGCCTAATGTGTGTTTTCTCGTCCAAAATTAAAAACTTTTATTATAAAATCAAAACCATTTTGTTATTGTCAAGATCCTAGACTCAAGAAATTAAAGAAAAACGAATTTTGAAATGCCCAATGTGTGTTTGCTCGCTCAAAATTAAAAAAATTTATTATAAAATCAAAACCATTTTGTTATTGTCAAGATCCTAGACTCGAGAAATTAAAGAAAAACCAACTTTGAAATGCCCAATGTGTGTTTTCTCGCCCAAAATTAAAAACTTTTATTATAAAATCAAAACCATTTTGTTATTGTCAAGATCCTAGACTCAAGAAATTAATCAACTTTGACATTTCAAACGAAAGCAAGTATCCAAAATGAAGCTTTAAGAGAATATGAGGATTTAACAAGTTGTGTAGCTTTCACAGATTAGGATAAGAATTACAACATCTTATTCGCAGGACAAAGGCCACAGGTCAAGAGGACAAAGGCCATAGAGTTTTGGGCAAAAACAATCAGTGAGAGCTTATCAGAGTTGATGGAGAAGTGTGGAGGTTGTGGAACATGGTTAAGAATCTGAGAATTTTGACAACACTGGCGAAGAAGTTCAAATTATTAGGTTTCGGGCAAAAACAATCAGTGAGAGCTTATCAGAGTTGATGGAGAAGTTTGGAGGTTGTGGAACATGGTTAAGAATCTGAGAATTTTGACGACACTGCTAAAGAAGTCAAAAATTTAATGGTGTTGTTTTTAGTGCCAACAAGCACCATGCAACATATGGATAAGATTAAGAAGTTGCAAATAAAATTAGGAGACACTTGACAAATTTATAGAAGATTCATAAAAAAAATATGGCTAAACTTAATACAAGGGGATTATGATAAGGACAAAGCATCAAGGATAACTAATGAACATAGAGAAAGGATTTCCTATTGATAGAAAGATTGAATGAGTTAAAGATAGAACTCGTAACTTATGAAAATACACAAGTAAGTTCAAACTTGTTGACTACGAATCACAAAAGAAATCAAAGTAGAATGAGCCATCCCAATAAGATCAAAATCAACACACTTGAAATTCAATCTTATGCAGCCAACAAAATAAGAGTGAAGATAGGGTGTTCCAAAAAAAAATTATTACTTAGAAGAAAAAATACAAGAATCAACTACAAAATATATTATGCCTCTTCTAAGGAAGGTTGATATGACCCAGAGACTAAGAAAAGAGAAAAGAAAGTCTATAGTTCCACTTGCACCCACAACGAGAAAATCACAACCTCACACCCTAAAGCTCGAAGGAATCATAAAAGACATAAATGTAACAATTCTCGTAGATTCCATCAGTACTCATAACTATATAGACATCAATTTTTCTAAGCAACTAAACATTTTTATGTACCCCATGAAGGGCCTTACAGTGACAATCGATCATGGACAAAAAATCAAGGGAGTAGGAAGATGTCATAAAATTTCAAATACAAGAATTAGAACTAGAGATAGGGTTCTACACTCTACCACTCAATGAGATGGATAAGGTACTAGGCATTGAATGGTTGACACAAATGGGAACTTATATTGCTAAACTCGAAGAACAATTCATGGAATTTAACTAGAAAGGACAAAATTATAATTTATATGGGGTTCAAAGTTCTAGTTTCAAGAAAGGTGAATTACAACTAATGAAGTAAATCCAAGAAGAAAAACCAACATATAACAACAAAAGAAAGGAAAGTATGTTACCAAAGAGCATCAAGGTTTTACATTAAATAATCAGGTCAAAAGACTTCAAAATAATAAATAATAATAATCTTTTTTTAAGGTCACGACCAAACCAGACACCAAATTGGTGTATGAGACCCCCTTGTTTGTGGGACAAGGGACCCCCTCTGCACAGTGATTTGCTTCTTAAATTCTATGAAGGTATACATACCCTTCCCCCCTATCAATATGGTATGCACACGAAAGAACCTTTCCAACACTCAAATCAAGAACTAGGTCGAACCCCTACAACTAGATAAAGACGATGCCAGCAAGAAAACATGCTCAACTATAGAGAATTTTATTTACTATGCTTTGAGGATTGTTATCATGGGATTTGTACTTGTTCCAAGCCCTTGAAAAGATCCCCAAATCTTGTGTAACAATGGAATAAAACTACCACTGTCACTTAAGTAGAATCTTCCCTCGTTTTAGTGAAGGAAGAGGTCCATCAGGGAGGCTTCCCTGGTGATCTCAAGGGATCAAGTAGCAATAGTATCCAAGCTTGTGCCCCCTATCTTGATCACTTGTTAGTTAGGTCTAGTTATAGGAGAAGGATAAAGGATAACGAGATAATTGTTGTACATATACGAGATAATAAACCACTTGCAGCATATATGGAAAATTATCAAGTTATAGAGTGCAAAAATATATGTTTTAGACACTAGACAAGTAAAAATAATATGGTTGTTGTAAACTACAGCAGTAAACAAGTCTTATAACAAAAATAATTATTTTGCAACAGCAACAAGATAAAGTTCTTAGAAATGTAGCAATTTAGTATGAAAAGTAAGCATTCATCAAGCATAAAATTATCCAATTTCTAGAAGTAATTTATGAACAGATTAAGCCACTTTTAGATGAGTGTATGTAGCAATTTAATGTAGTTTTAGGTGGTTGTAGCAAACTTTTATAAAATCCAAGAAATATTGTGAGTCTGCTAGAGTTAGGGTTAGCAATGTTAGTAGGATACTTGAGAGAATAAGAAAATTGATTTGAAAAACTACTTTCACCACAAAAACACTCTTAGATTAGTGTCAGTGTCCACTAGGGATTATGGAGTCTCAAATGTGTTAGCTTAAAGATTGATATAGGTGAAACAAAATAGGTAGAGTCTAAACCCTAATTTGCAAGCACATTTGGTCTTTAGGATTTATACTTTGAGAAAGAAGGTACCTAGGATGCAAACATGTTTGGGCCCTAGGTGTCGTTTTTCCCTTCTTCTAGCTTCACTTAGCTCAAGAATCAAATGTCTAGGGTTAAAACCCTAAACTGCAAGCACTTTTTGGATTTAGGCTTCTACCCTAGCAAGGATATTTCAAAAACTTGGACAAATAAAACTATATGATGGAAAGAAGCACTTATGTTCCCCTCTTAGGGTTTCAACAAAACAAGATTTCTTGCAACAAGATAAGCAATTTAAGCATTTACATCAACAAGAGACAATATAATTGCAGAAAATTACTTACTTCACCCTAGAATCAAGAGCATAAAACCCTAATTGCATTAAATATCCATCCAAATCAGCAAACCATTCACAAAAAATCCTCCTTCAAGTGCAACGCATGAGAGAGAAATACCAAGAGGCATAAAGGGCCAAAAATTTCATAAGTGTAACCCCACAAGTGTGAGGAAATTGTGATGATAAAATGAAAGCTAGTGCTAGCCTTCTTATACGAGGCTAGCCTATTAAATTTTTCCACACAAAATTTCAATGTCAAAATAGAAGTGGGGTCGACCCTTCATTTTTCCTTTACAAAAATTCTAAAATGCAAAAATACATCATAAAAGGCCACACGTGTGTGACATCAAGCCTTTCTAGGCAAGGAGGAACCCTCCAAAGGCCATGTGGCACCAATCCAAGGTGAAGTGATGGAAAATAGTGTATCTCCTCACCCAAGTTCATGCAAATCATCACTGGTACCCCAACTATTCATCAAACCCTAGCTCCATCAAACTCTAAAAGATGATGTCATCATCAAATGAGGACTAACATCTAAGATCCAAGGTCCTGTGTCAAGGTTGGAGGGAGATGCATCTCGTCTATGCATGGTGTCATGTTTTATGTTGTTGCAATGTTTCTGATCCAATGAATAATAAGACTTGGGGTACTCTACCTAGTTTGTGGGCTTTCGGCCCATCTGTGTGCTATCATGACCAAATCTGCTCAAACCAATTCCATGTGTCCATCATCCAAGGTTCCAAGGATCTGAGCGTTCATGTATGAATGTCGTGAATCACTGGATGACTCATTGTTTTGCATCACATGTGTCAAAGTCCTACAATAAAGGCACAACGACCTTGGTGAAAACCTGGGACGTCCCTCAAAGAACCATGGTAGGGCCATCCAAAACAAATCAAAGTATATGACAAGGTAAACCAATGTGCATAAGATATATTAGTCCTTAAAACATGCAAAGTAAGTTGTTACTTAAGATATAATCCATGTAAACAATTCACCTCAGTATCCCCTTCAAGCATCACACCAACCCAAGACCTCATGTGAGTTGGCAAGTTTAAATATGGGAGGGCATTCATTCAACCCTATTAGGTGTGCCAACCTAGACAGGAAATAAAATACCTAGGTAGAGGGATAGGTCCCCAGGGAAGCAAGAAATAAATAAACCCTTCAAGAGTAAGTGTGATAGTGATATGAATTAGGGCTTACTTCATGGCTTATGGTGTCATTAAATCCATTTCTATGTAAAGGAAGCGCTTGCTACTTGAGATACCCTTTCCTCGATATTTTTTTCATTTTCAACCCCTTAATTGCCTTTTGATACCCAGTTATCATTTGCAAGTCCCCTTAAAAAGGTTTCAAGCTTCATTCCTTCATTTTTTTACTGGGCTATAGTCCTTTATAATTGTGCATCCATTTGCATCAGGACATGAGTGATTACCATTAGAGGGGGTAGCTCTCAATCTGGCCTAGGTATTTTATGGTGGCCTTTATCATTTATAGCATAGCATATTAATATATAGCATTTGCATCAACCTCTAGGCCTTCATCCCCTTCTTCTCATGAGAGAATGGACCATGACCCATTACCGAAGTTCATTACACTATGAGAGGCTCCAGGATGGAAAGTTTTAAGTATGTTGGAGAACGAAGCGTTACTCTTGTGAGGGCCGCCTAGTAATACCCCTTTTCCTTGGGTGATGACAAAACGGGACTAGGGCATAGAAGATGGCCACCAAGGTGAAACAAGGCAACTGACACAATTTCCCAATCCAGTGATCCATTATCCAACTTCAACCTGATATCCTCATCCACATGCCCAACAAATTAAGTACGACACTTCACATGAAAGAAGGACTAGCTTACCTCATGGTGATGTTGGTTTACCATCTCCCATACATTGGCTTGCTTGGATGTAATGAGCCATGGTTTACATGTAGTTGTAAGGAAAATGAGGGGGGTTGTTGGGATTCCATCTACGGACATGTTGATCATCATCATGGTTGGTATCATTATCTCCATTGCGTTCCATGAGACATGATCTCCTCTAGTTACCCCTAGGCATGGGGGTAACAGAGTACAAAGAACACTTTAAAGGGGTGGAAATATAACAAACATGATAATAATAATAAATATTAAATATTATCTTAATGAAATGTCAAGGGTCACAAACCCCTTTGCCTCGTGACTATTCAATGTATATTTATACTCTGCCACTAGGCTCAGCGTAACCATCAATCATTCATTACTTGATATTTTATTATATACTTGCAAAAATAATATATAAATCTCGTAATAAACAGTGAATGTTTATTACAATGTGTCTACAACACAATGCCAACTTAGCACTTTGATCTATGCCAAAGTTGTCCACTGCAATGTACATCTTTCATTGATGGTCCTTTCTTACTCAGGACCTCTAATGCAACAACCAAATCTATGTTCCTATACTTGGCAATTTCTTGGTTGATCTTCGCATTAGCATGACCCCTCCAATGACAGAATTAGTCAATCTCTAACTTCTTCCAAGAACAAACCTCCTCTCTTAGAAGTTATTGGTCCCCAACAAGTGTCCTTGAAAATTTTGAATAAATTTCACTTTGCTTTTCTCTAACATTTACCATGTGTTATTGTAGGAAAACTTCCCAGCTTTAAGCATGATCAAATAAAGCTTCCATATTCTTTATTTGATTGCATGCTCTTTGCATTGAAGAATTTTGTCTTCTTCTAGCGATGTGTCAACTTCAACAACAAACTCTTTATGAGTCAACATGCCAATTTCTTCATCATCATTGTCTTGCATGAATGGTTCATAGTGCTTTAGAAAACCTACATTCAACACTAGATGAATGCCTATGAAAGCTAGTAGATCCAACATGAGCATGTTCTCTTTCCAATTTTCTCAATGATGGTGTAAGGTCCATATCTAAGTGGCTTAACCTTTTCTTTCTCATTAAAGTGTACTTTCTAAAGATAAACCCAAACTCTTAGATATCCAATGCAAAATTATGATATGCATGGTGTTAATCATGCCTAGCTTCTTGAACTTGATCATATATCCTTGAGTTGTGATCGATGAACCTTATGGATTTTTCATTTATGATGGATTCTTTTGTCATTTGTTTCCTCCAAAATAAGTTCAAGAATGAGTAATAAATCCTTTGAAAAAAATCCAATGCACACTTCAAAGGTGAAAACTCTATCACTTGTAAAGTTATAATTATGTTATACATGGGACGTTGGCATAATAAAGTTTTAGATCTTTACAATTTAAAATTTGCAATAGTGTACAATGGTGGTTTACTACCTTCTTATCTAAAGATGGAATCCAATATTCCTCTTTATTTTGGTATACATCAATCCCCACAATGCTTACTTAAATTCACTAAGAAATGTATTTTCATCAGGGATGATTTTAAGGATGGAAATTTATTTTAAAATGTAGAAACCTTGGCGAATCTTACTAATCCTTGATATGTCAACTATAAATGTTTAGAGATATTTTTGTAAAAATATTCAAATTT
>ML777172.1:685137-704507 GCA_009831015.1 Picea engelmannii | reverse complement strand
CGGCGCACAACTTCAAATTGCGGAGTTTTGGTGACGAGTTAAATCACTCGCAAGTTATGGTTATGCAATCATCCTTGATCGTTGATCTGCTTCGAGTGTCTTCACGACTGTTGGATCACATTTTAGTGGAAGGACAAGATAAGATGAAAGGGTTGAGAATTTGATTACCCGAATTCTCGTCAGTCGTCAGATCATTTTGAGTGGAAGGACAGGATAAGTTGAAAGGGTTGAGAATTTGATTACCCGAATTCTCGTCAGCCGTTGGATCATTTCGAGTGGAAGGATAGGATAAGCTAGAAGATTTGCATCATAGATAGATCGAGCCATCGATCTAGGATCATGATTGACGAACAACATTTAGTTCAAGTATAAAGATGCGAGGAGGTTAAGCTCCGGAAAAACCTCACTTCAGATTTTACAGTTTGAGATTTGAAAAACCCGAATCCCAGAGATTTGGAAATCCAAAATAAATAAGGACCATCGAATCTGGAGAACATACGATGACCATTAGATCAGGGAGATCTACGTCAGCAAACCTCGTCCGCAAGGACATGTGGCAGAACACGTCAGCAAGGACATGTGGTGGACCACGTCAACAAAGGACATATGGGAGATCACGTCATCAAACCATGTCAGCAAGGATATGTGGCAGACCATGTCAGAAAGGACATGAGTCGTCTGATCTAAAATATCACTTCCGGTGTATTCTCAATCGTTGATCATAGTACAGTGGAAGGATAGTGTAAGTTTGAAAAGTTGAAATCCCAAAGTTCTGAAGGGCGAAGTTCCAACAGTCGTCCATCTCAATGTTTGATTAAATCCTAGCCATCAGATTGAACAATGAAAGGATGAGTGTAAGGATCAAATCTGACCATTGATTTGTTTCTGTGAAATAAACCGTCTGATTTGAGTCGAAGGTTTGAAAATTTGAAAACCTCAAGTTCAGAAGGGCGAAGTTCCACCGGTAGTCCATCTTATCAGAAGATTGAATCGTGATAGTTGAATTGATAAGCTCTCAAATGCTCCTTAATCCTAGCGTTTGGTCACCCTCGTTGGTCATGTGATATAAGAGATTTAAATAAAATATAATCCAACGGCATTGATCAAACAGAATCTGGTCGAAGGGTTGTTGTTTCATCTCGTGATTTCTTGATGAGTTATGATTTAGTTACACTAAATTAATCATCATTCATGGGTGGTTGAATCATTGTTCATGAGCATTGGAATCATGGCTCTTGAGCGTTCTGAAATTCTCGACATGGGCGTTGTAGATTTGGAGAGTAACAGATAATGAAGGCATGAATAAAAGAAATATGCAGTGATAGAGCAAGGTTGTTGTTTATGTGAAAAACAAGTTGAACTGTATGTAATGAAGAATACATCATGAACAAAGTGAGATAGTATAGAAGGGATCCATAGTGTATAGAACGGACATGGCGCACGAAGCATAAAGCATAAGAAGATGCGAGCAGAAAGACATTGATGCATGCAGAGCAGAGCAGTGTAGAAAAACAGTGATGATACTGGTAAGTCAGTTGTAAATGTTGTATCACTGTAATAAATTTCAGCAAGCAAAGATTTATATCTCAGGGTGGTAGGGTGGTGCTAGGGAGGATTGTTGTCCTCGGAGTTTCAAGTGGGTGCTTAAACACAGGAAGTTGTAGCTTCCATCTGGTTGCAGCCAGAAAAACCAGGGTGGTAGGGTGGTGCAAGGGAGAACCATTGTTCTATGTTATACATGTTGGTGTCTGTGTGACTGGAAGTTGGTGCTTCCATCCAGCTGGTGTTGGAAGACTCAAGGAGTTGGTGCTTCCTTCTAGTGGGTGCTAGAGAAACCAGAGAGTTGGTGCTCTTAGCGAGTTGCAGCTTGTAAAGCAGAGGTGGTAGCCTCACAAAGAGTAGGTGCTCATAAGAATGATAATGTACAGAACATAAAGACTACTTATAATATTAAGAAGAAGAGGTTTTCTCCCTTTATGGATTTCCTTAGGAATATATGTCTATGTATACTTCATGTGTGTGATTGATGTTGAATACTCTATTGCTTACTTCCCTGAATTATTGTGATCATCATTAAGTGTTCTATAATGAATTTAAAATGGGTATAATTGTTTAAGCACGGTAACAATTGATTCACCCCCCCCCTCCCCCGCCCCTCTCAGTTGTCTAACAATTGGTATTAGAGAAGGTTCATTTTATCTAAGGGTAGATCCTAGAGCTTAAACATGACCCCCCTGTTCAATGGAACAAACTTTTCCTTCTAGAAAGTTAGGATGAGAACCTACATAATGGTTTTAGGTTCAAATGTCTAGGATGTGGTAGAGATTGGTTATGTAAAGCCAGTTGTATTAGCTTCTAAGCATGACAAGCTAAAAATCATATTCAACGCTAAGGCTATGAATTCTATTATGAGTGGTCTTGCAGAAGCAGAATTTGTAAAAGTTATGCACTTAGAATCTACCAAAGAAATGTGGGACAAACTCATTAGCAGTTATGAAGGTAATGAGAAGGTAAAGGATGCCAAGCTTCAAACCTACAGACTACATTTTGAACAGATAAAGATGACAGAGGATGAAATTGTTGGGAATTACTTTTTGAGAGTTGAAGAACTAGTGAATGCCATGAAGGGTCTTGGTGAGAATATTGAAGACACATTCTTAGTTCAAAAGATTTTAAGATCTCTACCTAATAGATTTAATCCAAAATTTTATGCAATATAAGAACTGAATGATCTTAAGACTTTGTCTATTGATCAACTTCTAGGAACTCTAACTGCTTATGAAATGAGGATTAGTAAAGATAAATCCACCACTAGAGAATCATCTTTTAAAGAAGATGAGAATGAGGAATCTAAGCCTGATGAAATTGAAGCAAAATTTGTGAGAAGACTAAAGAAAGGATCAGGCAAGTTTCCCTTCAAGTGTTTTCACTGTGGAAATATAGGTCACTTTGCATCTAAGTGTCCACACAAGAAGCAGGACCAGAATTCTGAAGGTGAAAAGAAGTACAAATCCAAGAGATTTGATAAAAAGAAAAGTTTATGTGTAAACAATGATGACTCTTCAGGAGACACAGATACTTATTCTTCTTGTGAAGATAAGGTTAATGACTTTATGCTTATGGCCAAAGAGAATTATGATAATAAAATCACAGGAAGTGATGTTAATGATGAAGAAGTTGTGGTTGATCTGGAAGGTAAATTAATCAGTGCTTTGGAAAAAAATGGTAGACTCTGACTTAAGAAAAGAAAACAAAAACAATTGTTGATGCAGTTTGAAAAGAATGGTAAAGAACCAAGTGAAGATTTTGTTTTGTTAAAAGTAGAATTAGAAGAGGCAAAGAAAATAGAGGACATTCTAAAACAACAGTTATCAGAGAAGAAAGCAAGATGTGAAGCCTTGGAAGAAGAGGTAGTAAAAACCAGAAAAGAGATGGAGAAGTTTAAAGCATTGTATCTTCAAAATCTTCCAAGCATTAAAGCCTCAGCAGAACTAAACGACATTCTGAGAAAATAGAGATATCCTTTGTTGAAGACTGGTTAGGTTATGTAAGTGGTTCAAGCAGGAAACAACCAGAAAGCAAAGAGGCAGTAAATATGATCAAGTTCCAAGTCAGCAGACAATCAGACCATGTGAGTACTCTACCACCAAAAGCTAATAAAGACAAGATGATCCCTAATCAAAAGCAAAGATATCAGAAGATGGAACAAAAAATGCCAAGAAGAAGGCCATCCTTCAAGTACCAAAATTTCTTCCATGTTTATTGTTTTTACTGCTCTAATTTTGGTCATAAGATTGCAAATTGTCAAATTAAGTTTAGAGACATGCAACTGAGAAGATCAAGAAATAAACAATCTTTGCAACATAGAAAGCCAATGAGTAGAAAAAGTTGCACCAATCACTTTGACCTATTGAACAATGATCCTGAATGTTATAATTGTCATAACTTCGGCCACAAAGCTACAAACTGCCATCTAAGGAATTACAAAGCAGATCCAAGGATAAAACCCTTAGCTACAAATGTGAGCACATTGAAAAAGAAAGATAGTGAAAAATGTGTTCTAATACTTTCAGCTCAAAAACAAAAAGACCCCTGGTATATAGACAGTGGATGTTCCAAGCACATGACTGGAGATAAGGATAAGTTTATTTCTATAAGTAAAAGAAAAACAGGAAATGTAACCTTTGGAAATGATGCACCAGGAAAAATCAAAGATAAAGGAATGGTGAGTTTAAGTAATGGCAAAGGGAAAGCTCAAGATGTGTTTTTTGTAGATGGTCTGAAACATAATTTGTTCAGTGTAAGTCAAATGTGTGACAGAGGATGTGAAGCGGTGTTTACTTCCAAAGATTGTAAGATAAAGTCTGTAAACTCAGGACAAGTGGTGGCTAAAGGCATAAGAACAGAAAACAATGTCTATGTTTTGAAAGAAGAAATAGAATAATGTCACTTAAGCAAGTATGATGAAAGTTGGTTATGGCATAGGAGACTTGGACACCTAAACTTTGATCATCTAATCAAACTTAAAAATAGTGGGGCATTAAAATATCTTCCAAAAATATCAAATCCATATGATTTTGTATGCAAACCTTGCCAAATAGGAAAGCTTACTCAGACACAGTTTAAATCTAAGAACTTTGCATCAACAGAGAAACCTTTGCAGTTAGTACATATAGATTTATGTGGACCATCAAGGAAGGAAGGTACGGGAAAAGAAAATTATTTCATGTTGATTATTGATGATTATTCTAGACTTACATGTGTTTCCTTTCTGGAAGAAAAATCTGAAGAATTTGAAAAATTCAAAGTGTTTAAGGCTCTGACTGAGAATCAAACAGGAAAAAGATTGAAGGCAGTAAGGTCTGATAGAGGAGGAGAGTTTAGTTAAGGAGACTTCAAAGAGTTTTGTGATAAAAATGGGATCAAAAGAGAGTATACCATTCCAAGGACTCCACAACAAAATGGAGTAGTTGAGAGGCAGAATAGATCAGTTCAACAGATGGCAAGATCAATGATGAATGAAAAGAATATTGCTCAGAGATATTGGGTAGAAGCAATTCATACAGCAGTACATATTCTTAACAAAGATCATCTCAGACCACAAAGTGACAAGACTCCTTATGAACTATGGTTTGGAAGACCTGCTTCAATCAAGCACTTTAAAGTCTTTGGGAGTAAGTGTTATATCAAGAATAATGATGAAAATCTTGGAAAATATGATGACAGGGATGATGAAGGTATCTTCTTAGGGTATGCTACAAACAGTAAAGGATACAGATGCTATAATTAGAGGTTGCATAAATTGGTTGATTGCATTGACATAAAAGTTGATGAAGAAATCTCGGTATGAGATGTAAGCAGTGTTGAATCAACAATAGAGGATATAGTTGAAGTTGAAGATGAACAGGTCCAAGAATCAGAAAAAGAAGACTCTGAGTCAGATGAATATATAAACACTCAGGCAGACTCAAATCAGCAGACAGCATCAAACCTTCCTCCAAAATTACTCAAAAGAATCATCCTGCAAGTCAGATAATTGGTGATAAAGACAAAGGTGTACAAACCAGGAGAAGGATAATCAAAGACACCGAGAAATCACATATAGCCTTCATATCCATGGTGGAACCCAAGAACTTTAATGAATCCATTGAAGATGTAAATTGGTTAAAATCAATGAATGAGGAACTGGATCAGATTGAGAAGAACAATACTTGTGAGCTTGTTCCTGGACCTGCAGATAAGAATGTAATTGGCTCCAAATGGGTGTTTAAGAATAAATTGAATGAGCAAGAAAAATTTGTCAGGAACAAAGCAAGATTGGTCTGTAAGGGCTATGCACAGATTGAAGGACAATATTTTGATGAAACCTTTGCACCAGTGGCAAGATTGGAAGCCATCAGAATGTTTCTTGCCTATGCATGTCATAAGAACTTTAAATTATATCAGATGGCTGTTAAGTCAGCATTTCTTAATGGAGATATAGAAGAAGAAGTATATATGGAAAAACCTAAAGGATTTTCACTGACAGATAATCCTGACTATGTCTGTAAGTTTAAAAAAGAATTGTATGGACTGAAACAAGCACCACGAGCCTGGTATTATAGACTAGACAAATTTCTACAAGACAAAGGGTTCAAGAAAGGTATTGTTGAAAGTAATCTATACATTAAGTCTAAAGGTGATGATTTATTAGTTGTTTTGGTTTATGTAGATGAAATTATTTTTGGATGCACTAATGACCCTTCAATTCAGTGGTTTGCTAATTCAATGCAAACTGAGTTTGAGATGTCCATGATAGGAGAACTGTCATATTTTCTTGGTTTATGAATCAATCAGAGTTCTGCAAGGATATTTATCTCTCAAGAAAAGTATTTGAAAGAGATGTTAAAGAGGTTTCAGATGGAAGGTTCTACACCTATGAGCACACCTATGGTGGTTGGTTGCAAGCTCAGTAAAGATGATATTTCACCTGATGTTGATCAAAGAACATATCGATCAATGATAGGCAGTCTTTTGTACATCACAACATCCCGTCCTAATATAATTCAAGTTGTTGGAATGGTAGGTCATTATCAGTCTTCTCCTAAGAAAATTCATTTAGCAGCTGTCAAAAGGATATTCAAATATTTGAAGGGTACAATGACTTATGGTCTCTGGTATCCTAGAAAACAGAATTTTCAATTAACTACATATTCAGATGTTGATTGGGAAAATTGTTTGGATGAGAGAAAGAGCACCAGTGGAGGTGCATTCTTCTTAGGTGATTCATTAGTAGCATGGCTTAGTAATAAGCAGGGATCTATTTCATTATCAACTACAGAGGCAGAATACATTGATGTTGCTACTTGCTACACTCAGATTTTATGGATGGTACAAACTCTTGCAGATTCGAAGGTAACTTATACTGATCCAATTCCACTTCACTATGATAACACCAGTGCAATTAGTGTCTCCAAGAATCTTGTTCTACATGCAAAGACTAAGCATATACCAATAAAATATCATTTTTCTCAAAGAGCAGGTTACAAACAAAGTTGTTCAGCTGAATTATATTCCTTCCATAGAACAGATAGTTGATATCTTCACTAAACCGCTTGCAAAAGCTCAGTTTGAGTATCTACGCCAGAAGTTGGGCGTGACCCTGTTATCAAGTTAAAATAGCTCAGTTTGTGTTGGTTGAATCTCTGATACCTCCGAAAAGTACAGCAACAACTCATGGGGAGCATGTTTTATTTGACATTGATGTCAAAGGGGGAGAAAAGGTGTGGTATGGATGCTTCGGTTGGAGGTCTAAGTAGAATAGTGCAACCTTTCAGGGTTTCCATCAATGTCAAAGGGGGAGATTGTTGACATATTTTATAGGAAGAGTGTGTTTGTCATTGATGGCAGGAACAGCAACGATGATGGAAAACGGGAAAAGCATAAGCTCATGAGTAGGAGCAAACATTAAGCAAAGATCAAATCTTGGAATCAAAAACTTAAGCTCAACAGGAGGATCGAACAGTATGAAAAGATCATAGCTCGGAAGGAAAAGCGTAAGCTCAAGGTGAGAAGCCTCAGCAATCGTCCGATCAAGAAATTGACAGTGTTGATCATCTCATATAATGGGCATCAGTCATATGAGTGACCGTGGGCTTGAGGACCGTTGGAGGATTGTGATTGTTTGATCTGCAAGCCAGATCAACGACAAGGATGAATTGCAGGGAGCGAAAGAAGAATTAAACAACTCGCTAGTTCTAATCCCACAATTGGTCTAGATCGTCAGATCTCATAGACTCGAATATCGACGACTGTGTTTGATCCAACAAACGATCAGTTTAAGTCAAATCAAGTCGTGATTGTCGGATGTGCAATCGCCAGATCAACGGCAGGGATAGATTGTGGAGATCGGAAGGAGAATTAAACGACTCGCTAGTTCCAATCCCGCAATTGGTCTAGATAGTCAGATCTCATAGACTCGGATATCGACGACTATGGTTGATCCAACAAGCGATCAGATTAAGTCGAATTGAGTTGTGATCGTCGGATGTGCAATCGCCAGATCAACGACAGGGATAGATTGTGGATATCGGAAGGAGAATTAAATATCGTGCTAGTTCCAATCCCGCAATTAGTCAGGACCGTCAAATTGTATAGCATCGAAGATCGACGATTGTGGTTGACTCACCAACGGCGCACAACTTCAAATTGCAGAGTTTTGGTGACGAGTTAAATCACTCGCAAGTTATGGTTCTGCAATCATCCTTGATTGTTGATCTGCTTCGAGTGTCTTCACGACTGTTGGATCACATTTTAGTGGAAGGACATGATAATCTGAAAGGGTTGAGAATTTGATTACCCGAATTCTCGTCAGTCATTGGATCATTTCAAGTAAAAGGACGGGATAAGTTGAAAGGGTTGAGAATTTGATTACCCAAATTCATGTCAGTCATCGGATCATTTCGAGTGGAAGGATAGGATAAGCTATAAGAGTTGCATCACAGACATATCAAGCCATCGATCTAGAATCATGATCGACGAACAACATTTAGTTCGGGTATAAAGATGCGAGGAGGTTAAGCTCCGGAAATTTCTCACTTCAGATTTTTCAGTTTGAGATTTGAAAAACCCAAAGCCCGAAGAGCCGTAAATATAAAATGAATAAGTACCATCGGATCTGGATAACATACGATGACCGTTAGATCAGGGAGATATACATCAGCAAACCTCGTCCGCAAGGACATGTGGCAGACCACGTCGGCAAGGACAAGTGGTGGACCACGTTAGCAAAGGACATATGGGAGATCACATCAACAAACCACGTCAGCAAGGATATGTGGAAGACCATGTCAGCAAGGACATGAGTCGTCTGATCTAAAATATCACTTCGAGTGTATTCTCAATCGTTGATCATAGTACAGTGGAAGGATAGTGTAAGTTTGAAAAGTTGAAATCTCGAAGTTCTGAAGGGTGAAGTTCCGACAGTCGTCCATCTCAATGTTTGATTAAGTCCTAGCCGTCGGATTGAACAATGAAAGGATGAGTGTAAGGATCAAATCTGACCATTGATTTGTTTACGTGAAATAAACCGTCCGATCTTATTCGAAGGTTTGAAAAGTTGAAAACCTGAAGTTCTGAAGGGTGAAGTTCCACCAGCCGTCCATCTTATCAAAAGATTGAATCGTGATCGTTGAATTGATAAGCGCTCAAGCGCTCATTAAGCCTAGCATCTGGTCACCATCGTTGGTCATGTGATATAAATATTTAAATAAAATATAATCCAACGGCGTTGATCAAACCGAATCTAATCAAAGGGTTGTTGTTTCATCTCATGATTTCTTGATCAGTTGAATTGTATGTAATGAAGAATACAGCATGAACAGAGTGAGATAGTTTAGAAGGGAGGCATAGTGCATAGATTGGACATGGCACAGAGAGCATAAAGCGCAAGAAGATGCGAGCAGAAAGACACTGATGCAGACAGAGCAGAGCAGTGTAGCAGAATACTGATGAGACTGGTAAGTCATTGATAAATGTTGTATCACTGTAATAAATTTCAGCAAGCAAAGATTTAAATCTCAGGGTGGTAGGGTGGTGGTAGGGTGGTGCTAGGGAGGATTGTTGTCGTCAGAGTTTCGACTGGGTGCTTGAACACAGGAAGTTGTAGCTTCCATCTGGTTGCAGCTAGAAAAACCAGGGTGGTAAGGTGGTGCAAGGGAGAACCATTATTCTCTGGTAACAAGTTGGTGCATGTGTGACTGGAAGTTGGTGCTTCCTTCCAGTTGGTGCTGGAACACTCAGGGAATTGGTTCTTCCTTATAGTGGGTGCTAGAGAAACTAGAGAGTTGGTGCTCTCAGCAAGTTGCAGCTTGTAAAACGGAGGTGGTAGCCTCACAAAGAGTGGGTGCTCATAAGAATAATAATGTACAGAAAATAAAGACTACTTATCATATTAAGAAGAAGAGGTTTTCTCCCATGGGTTTCCTCGAGAATATTTGTCTCTGTATACTTCATGTGTGTGATTGATGTTGAATACTCTATTGCTTACTTCCCTGAATTATTGTGATCATCATTAAGTGTTCTGTAATGAGTTTAAAATTGGTATAATTGTTTAATCACAGTAACAATTGATTCACCTCCCCCCTCTCAGTTGTCTAACAGTTGAAATACAAATGAAATGTGTCAAGTTGACATATAGGTAAACAAGTGTCAATGCACAAATTAATATCAAAAAGCTTGATATTTAACATCTTTAATCAATTATTTATTGTGGTTCGGTTGACTAAAAGATATATCATTAAAAGCATCAAGTTGATAAAGTGAAAAATGCATAAGTTAGTGGGACATAATTTCACTAATCGAAATTTAATTCTCGGTATTAAGTTCCCTATATTATCTAAGCATCCTCATGTTACATTGTGATTCCCTAAACAATCACAAAGTCTAAGATCACCTCTTTATAAGGTGTTATCCTTATCTATTGATGAGTTGTTGGTGTGTTGACACTCTTCAATTGACAAGATGGTTACATCCATGTACTATATATTGATATCATTGGATGAATACAATGTTGAGAAGGATAAAGTTTTTTCTACACGGTACGTGTGTCGTGCCTCCTTGCATAGTTTAACATGGTATCAAAGTTATTATAGTCTTAAGGGAATAGTAGCCCCATGGTAGTGATGCATGGAAGATGAGATTTTTTGTGATAGTTCCATGGTAATAATCCATGAAATGGACAAGGAAGGAATGCATGAGATATCCCACTGTGTCTCAAGATTCTCCATGATCAAAGGAGCATGCTTGCTATGGTGGAGATGTTTAAGTAAAAACCTTCATTGCTAACAATCGTAGAAGACTTTGACATGCTGTGGACAACTTTTGAATGACTCGTTAATTCTACTCAATTGTAAATCTACAACATAGATCTGTAGATCTATTGCAAATATCTCGGTGGTAGGAGGAGAGATATTAGGGGAAAATTATTAATTTGGGTGGGGATGGGGGAGATATTAGGAAGTGGGCATAATGGTTAAGAACATGTGTTTCCTCCTAAGAGGTCACAAATTCAAATCCATAGGGGGGTAGGGTATGTATACATTCGTAGACTTTAGCAGTCAAATTGATGCGCGGAGGGGATCCCTTGTCCCACAAACAAGGGTGTCTCATACACTAATTTGATGTATGGTTTGGTCATGACCTTAAAATTAGATTATTATTATTATTATTATTATTATTATTATTATTATTAATCTAGGTGGGAGTGGGGGAAGATATTAGGGGATATCTAGGTAGGGGTGGAGGGAGATGAAAAACTTAACCCCCACCTAGATTAATAAGGCTTTCCTAATATCTCCCCCCACCCCCAACCAAATATGTGGGTGGAGGTGGGGAGAGATATTAACTTTTCCCTAATATCTCCCCTCATCTCCATTCAGATATGTGGGTGGGGTTGGGCAGAGATATTAGGAAAAACTTATTAAGTAGTGGGTATAGGTGGAGAGAGATATTATGAATACTTAATAAGTTCTCCCTAATATCTCTCCACCCCACTGAAATAGTGGGTACCAGTAGAGCGAGATATTAGGAAAGATTAATAAGTTTTCCCTAATATCTCTCCACCTCACTGAAAACTTAATAAGTTTTCATGAATATATCTCCTCACTCTCACTCTTGCGGTATGACACATTGAATATATTACATTATATTGATTAATTGTATATCCATTGGCATGTTCAAAAATCTTTTCAGCGATCTACCATTGCTTAATAAGTTTTCCCTAATATCTATCATCACTCTCACTCCCACAATATGACACAAATCTATTACATTTTATTGAGTAATTGTAAATCTATTGGCATTTTCAACAATCTTTCCAATGATATTTCATTGTGATACAAGATTTGAGCTCTTACTGGAAACACAGTCTTCAGTTTGCTAGTGGATATCCATGTTTCCATCCTGCAGTAACAATGGAGGATTTAGCAAGAGCATGGAATTATTTTATGGCGGATTTATTTCAGAAGGATGCAGGAAACACAGACGAAAGATTGGTTTTTGTAAACGCAAAGAAATATATGGGAATTCTAAAGTGTAGGCAGACCTGAAAGCTAAGGTAACCACTTAAGAAAAAGATCACAATGATCTTGCCGAAAGTGAACAATATATCCAGTAAGGCTTCTTAAGACAATGTGGAGAAAATAGAAATTAAGGATCTCAAACCAAATTTGGACAGAGCAGAGGTTTTTGAAGCAAACAAAGAAGATAGAAAAGTAGTTAACCATGACAAAAATAACCTATATATTCCTTCATCAACACCATTAATGTGGTCATCTGAACTATATGTGAAAGAACTCATGAGAATGAAAAGGAGACTCAAAATTTTAGAAGAGAAAAGATGGTATGAAGGCAACAAAGTAAACGAAATGGTTGAGTTCAAGAGAAAATTAGAGGGAGAAAATAAAGCTCTTGAGGAACAAATATCAAGCATGCAGGTCAAAATGGAAATAGGACAATAAGAAGTGATTGCCTTCAAACAAGAATTAGAACATATGAGGATAACCAAAGTTGAGAAATCAGAATTGGTGAAAGAAGAGGACACAACACAAAGGCATGAGATTTAGTTAGCATTAGCCGACTTGGAAACTAAAGAAAATTAGCTAAAAGATCAGATAGAAGAGGCTAAATCATGGTCACAAGTTGAAAGTGGGTCACCAAACAAACAAAAATAAATAATTGAGAAGCAAATCAAAATACAAATAAAGGAAGAGTAGGATAAGCAAGGCAAGGTTGTAAATATCATTATCAAAGGACTGAGGGACTTTGGTAAAAATGAGAGGACATACATTCTAGCAAGGGACTTCCTTAAAGATAAGTTGAAGTGGGCAGGGTGTATTCACGAGGCAAGCAGGATTGGACAGAAGATAGAGGGAGGAAGAGATAGACATGTAAGAGGTATCTTAAGGAATATAGAGGAGAAGAATATGATCCTTAGAAATACAAGATTGCTTAGAGGCACATGCATCTACCTAGATGAGGATTTGACTTTTGTTCAACAAGAACAACAAAGAAAGGAGTGGGAAAAAGTGAAAACAACAAGAAATGAGGGAAAATGGGCATGGTGGAAGAACGGGAAGGCTCAAATCAATGATCGTTTCTCAAATAAGAAATAGGAAATCGGGGCCCCACAAGACTGTTTACAGGTAGTAAGTTTGAATTGCAGAGGTTATCCATGGAGAAGAGGTCTTGGTTTGGGGCTCATAGCAGAGGGGAAAGATATTATCATTCTTATAGAAACGCATGAGAATGATGGATGCAAGGTTCCAAATTTCTAGGGGTACAAGAAAACTTCAATTTGGAACAAAGGAAATGAGAGAGGCAAAGAACAAGGGGGAGTTACAGTGCAAATAAATGAAAAATGGTGCGGTGTTGTAAAAGTGGTAAAAGAGGACCCAAACAAACAATACATCTGGGTGCAAATAATTGAGAATGAGGTTACTTTCAGGTTGTTTTCTTTCCATTTTTATCCAAAAAACTCAAAGATCTATAAAAGAAGCAATTTAGACAACGAAGATTTGTATGCCTCATTGAAAAGAGATATCTCTCTATTCATACACTTGGGAGAAGTAATGTTAATGGGCGATTTTAATGCAAGGACGGATAACAACCAATCTCTCCAGTTGAGCAATGAAGAAAGAGGGGGGGGGGGGGGGNGGGGATCCCTTATGGTTGGAAGAGAGTGGAGATCAATCATGGGAAAGAGATTCACAAGATGGAAATGGGGGTGTGACACACTTTGGAGCAAAATTATTGGGGCTCTATAGTTTGTTTGGCATGGTTATTTGCAATGGAATGAGAGGGTGGCCAACTTCAGGGGGTATCACATGAAAAACTTACAATGGTCAAAGTGTGGTAGATTACTTAATCTTCTCTCAAAGCTTTACTTCTAGAGTGTTCAAGTTTGATATAGGGAATTGTCTTATTGAAATGAAATATGATCATGCCACCCTATTGGTTAAGCTAGAATTTCCTGCTAGTCCACATAATAATCCTATCCTTGGCATACAAAAGACAAATCTTTCCAAAGGTAAAATCCTCATGAATTAAGAAAATAGGGAAAGGTTTAGTGATGTTCTTGAGCAGCAATTTTAGGTTATAAAGTACAGCAAATCATATGTGACAACCAATGAGAGGGGCATTCATGTTCATAGTAGTTTGATGATCCCAACAATCCACAAGGCCTTAAGTGCATGTAAAAGGTCTCATCCCAAGAAGAGGGCTACAAGTACCTTTTCGGAAAATCCATGGTATGATGAAGAATGTAAGGCAGCCAAGAGATCTCTAAAAGAGAGAAATTTGGGCAAAGAAAACAGGAAGAAATATGAAAAATTAATACACTCAAAAAAACAAGAGTATGTAAATGCAAGAAGAAAGGATTTCATCTCTCTTGGAAAACACAACCCCAAAGGATTCTACAGATAACTACAACAAAGGAGAAAGCATACTGAAAACAATATTATGGATGTCCAATGGTTAGAATATGTGAGGCTCCTTTATGAGCGGGTACATGAGAAGATACTCCTCCCGTATTGAAAACATCAGTGGAACTATTCATAGTGGATGATATCAAGCAAGGAATAAAGAAGTTAGCAAGCAGAAAAGCGAAGGACATAGACGAGCTTCAATATGAATTTTTAAAATGGGGGGTTGAGCTCCTTGCAACTCACATAAAAGGAATTTTCAATGGGGTCATTCAGGACGGCTTTCCAGGAGAATGGACCACCAGTGTGGTCGTTCCTCTCTTTAAGAATGGTGATATCAATAACCCTTCCAACTATCGCACTATTATGCTCAACACCCTCATGGGAAATCTTTTTGGGAGCACGATAAAGAGAAGAATCAGCAGTTGGGCAGAAGATGAGGGGAAAATGGCAAAAGGGAAGGCGTTTTTTAGACCTAGGCATTCTACCATTAATCATTGTGTCACCCTTAGACATTTGACAAAGAAAATCTGGGACAAACAAGGTGAAACAACCTATTGTTGTTTTGTGGACTTTAAGAAAGCCTTCGACACAGTGCCTAGAGACAAACTATGGAACATAATTGAAGAGTTGGGTATACCAAATGAATATAGAGTGGCTGTTCACACACTTTATGAGAAGGTTAGAGCTAAAATCATAACAAGTGAAGGAATGTTTGAATTTTTTGGTAGTGATATTGGCGTTAAACAGGGATGTCCTCTATCTCCCACTTTGTTTGGTTTATACATTGATAAGTTGGAAGCTTGGTTGAGCAAGACGGATGGAGAGGGTGTCCATTTAGCAGGGTATGCGGTGAAGCTACCTTTATACGCGAATGATCTTATTCTAATTTCAAAAATAGCACATGGATTAAGAGAACATTTAAATGCCTTAGAACACTTTTGTCAGGAGGTAGGGATGCAAGTGAACATTACCAAGACCAAAATCATGATCTTTTCTTTAAATAGAAAAGACAAACCAATCACCTTTCTTTTCAAAGGCAATCCATTGGAGATAGTGAAAGAATACAAATATATGGGGATTCACTTCCACTATAAGCTCAGTTGGGAGACTTGTAGGGTGAAAAGGATACAGGGAGGATGGAGAGCCTCATACTTACTCCAAAATAGGTGCAGAAAAGTTGAACTTTGGGATTGGAAAACCAAAAAAACCATGTTTGGTTTGTTGGTTACGCTAGTTGTTCTCTATGGTTGTGAAATATGGGGAAGCATCTTGTCAACTTGCAGATGGAGACAACTAGAAAGAATTCAAAAGCAATTAATTACTAGCAATCTCAAAGTTAAAGCCACAGTCTCGTATGAAATTATTTTAGCTGAAATAGGTACTCTTCCCTTGGAGGCGACAGCGATAACCAAATTAATAAGATATTTAAAGAAGGTGGAAAACATGGATAACCAACGTTGGCCCAAGTTATCTATGAAGGAGGAGTTAGACCGTAGGAAGAAAACTTGGATGAAGCAAAATAAAAAGTGGTTGAGTAAGTGGAATATCAAGTTGCATGAATGTCTTAACACCTAGGAAGAAACAAAAAAGATCGTGATTGAAAAATTTAGGACTGTCATGTGGACCAATAACAGAGGGTGTAAAAAAACATACTACATCAAGGAGTTTAACCCAAATTGTGACCATAGTGAGAAAGCATATTTAGGCACAACTATTAAAGGAAAAACAAGGTTGTTAGTTACATAGTTGAGGATGGGTTCACATCACCTTAGATGTGAGACCAATAAGTGGAGGGTACCCAAAGAAGTTTGGGAGGAGAGAACTTCCATATTCTACAATAAGGGTGTGGTGGAGACAAAGCAACACTTTGTCACGGAATGTGCAGCCTACGAGGATATTCGCAGTCAATATGAAAACAACTTAAAGGTCGACAACATGCACCAGCTATTTGACGAGAATAAGATCAACCAGATTGCTAATCTTCTAGTCAAGATTCACAGTTGAAGATATGACATTGAAAAGAGTGTGAATATGAGTTAGGGCTGTTATTCTCTTGGTCCCTTAGGTTGTTCAGCCTAGTGGACGTCATTAAAATCAATGAATCAATTAATCTCCTCACTTATAACATAAATCTATCACATTTTCTTGAGTAATTACGCCGAAAGGGTACACCTATTGACAATGGGCACATTTAATAGGTTTTTAGTTCTTAATACGTTTTCTATGGACGAGATTAAATATGCCTAGAATATTCTTAGTCGTCACAATAAATGAATGGCTCTGATTTCATCTATTAACTTCCGAGCTGTTATAAAGACAGCTGTTTATATGTTTACTTTTTTACATTTACCTAATCGTGTTTAAAAATTACTGTATTCACTAACTTATTGCCACGTCTACCTACCTGATTAAAAAATATTAAGATATTCGCACAAAATTGTAGCCACGTTTTCTATGCTGGCTGCGTTTCATTTCATTTATGTGCTGAAGGCGTTTAATTTCATTTCTGTGGTGGCCACGTTTCTTTTTAATATGCCTTTTGGCGTTAATCAGCCACGTAATTGTGGCTGTGCTAGTTGTAAATCTATTGGCGTGTTCAACAATTAGCATGTTCAGCGATCTGCCATTGTGATACAGACAAAGTTGCAATGTGCATGTGTTTACTTCCGTTTGATCGATGATTGCCTCAATTATATATGCTAGCATTCTAGGCGTTGCTATCTTTGGTTAATTTGAATTATTTTCAGAACCTAAATATAATCTACAGTATCTGCGAATCTCCAGATGCTAAATATAAAAAATATGAATACAATCATGCCCCATGGTCTTCCAATGGAAATATTTGAGAAGAGGCTCATTTGAAAATAGCTCTCCCAAATGTCCTTTAACTCTACTTTCATAGATGATGTTGTTTGCGTATACCAAAGAAGATCGTTCAGTACTTGATCAATTGATCAACAATTCCAAAATTCTAAGGGCTGCCAAATGAACATTTCGGTCCTGGCTTAAAAATAGCTATTGAACGTTGCGAAGATATGTTCCTTGCATGATTATCACAGCTAGATTGATGCAGTCTGACCAGAATCGACACGGAATAAGTCCCACGAGGCGGAGAACGAGGTCGTTCCTGGCATCGCCAAGAACCTACAGGTAATACCAAAGGTCTGCACAGAGTGGATTTGTTGAACCAAGACCCCTACATCAACTGCCATTGTTAGATCCTCAAACTTCTGTCATCAAATATATGGCTCTGCAAACCTCTAACATTTTAAAAACAGTCTGAACATGATTTTGAATGCCCGAATTCTCCATGACAACCCGAAGAACAATGAAATTCTTCACGTGTGTCTTCCAGTGTCTTCGAGCAACCAACCAGTTCTCTGCGTCAGTGATCCTCAAAAAAACACAACGATCTGAAAGACAGCGACAGTGCATCGCCCTCTGCGATCCTCATACAAAGACAACCACAGTGGATACCTCAACAATGATCTATCATAGATCAATGCCTGTAAAAGATATAGCGTAAGTCAATCTGTCCTAGATCTGTAATAAGGGAGTTTAAGGTACTTGGTGTTTAATTTGTGAATGCTTGATGATATTTTGCCTAATTTTTTTTGACACATATTTAAGTTGGCAAAGGAACAAGTATTCTAAGTGGCAAGTTGTAAATCCATTAAAAATAAACACTCTTTTTTATTAAATCATTATGTTAAAAAAATTGAAGGTTGGGCCACTGAATTGTATTTTGAAAACTTGTCAAAAAGTCTTGCTTGAATTTGAATAACGAAGTCATTGTCATCAAAGACAAATCATTGTAAAAATCACATGGACCCGACACCATGATACAATTGAAAATCAACAAGGGATAAAGAAAAAAGTGTTTGTAAAATGTCAATCAAAAAATTAAAAAGTTACATTTATGCAACTTGCTCAACAAATGACCTCATAGAAATGGTTGATGTTACTTATTGCACAAATGACTTAATGCAAATTATGGATGTTGTTTGTAACATACATGATCTAATGCAAATGCTTGATGCTACTTGTGAGACACCGGCAGTGAATTGATAAAGGAAAGTTTTGTTAAAAATGAGGCCCAAGTAGAAGCATAGAGTGATAGCAACAACCAAAAATGTGAATTTGAAGTTACAAAAGAAAACATGTATACTTAACATCAAGTATAAAATGATTTTTTCCAAATGATTGTCAGACCTTGAAAAGAATTGCAATTCAACAAGAATCGACATGGCTTAAGATATGACAAATGCAGTAGATTTCATATTCCAAATTACTCCAAACTAGTTCAGTTTGTGAGTGCATGATTTCTCGATAAAAATTTGAAGGCTCCAAAAGTTAATGAAGTTAAGAATGTTGATGATACGATTGATGATAAAAACATTGAGCAAATTCATAATAAATGCCAGCATTGTCATAGAGTTGGCCATATAGAAATAGGGTTTTAATCTTCATCCTTGTCTTCATTGTGGAAAAACAAATCACCATTAGACAAATGTCGAAAATAGGATAAAAAAAAAAAATTCATTATCGTTAGATAAGTACCTCGCGATGGTATCAACAAGTTAAGAAGTTGTATAAGTCTTGTCATTGACTTTAAACAAGGGTAAAGACATATTCACATAAAGAAGATACAAGAAAATGCATTTCAATCAATTGTTACACAGGATACTTTTTTACATGACTAGGCCTCTGAAGTTTCAGTGAAACTTGCACAGAGAACCTAGCTGTTGGAGTTACTTCACACACGCCTATGATTTCTTTTTCCTAAGGTTTTTCCTTGTTTATTAGTCATAATTAGTCATTATCCAGTCTCCTATATTTTAGGGGAGAATATTCCACCTGGAGAATATTCTCTTTCAGTTGACACTTCAGTTTGACTAGTTGAGTTGA
>ML777172.1:671580-685087 GCA_009831015.1 Picea engelmannii | reverse complement strand
TGTTCAGTCAATTAACTGAAGACTAGTTGACTAGTTAACTCAACTAGGTGGCAGTTCACTCCCGTAATTGCCTGAGAGACTAGACTAGGTGGCAGTTCACTCCCATAACTGCTAGTGTGTGTCCAGATCACTCTAGACCACCACTATGACACATTAGTTCTCCTCCAGTGCACACTCATTGAGTTATACAAAGTATATCATGTGTAAATTATTCATTATTCACAACAGTTAATGAGAATTCTTCCATTATTTCTCTCCTTCTTCTTCTTTCTCAAATTCTCTCTGCAAATGTGTGTATTATTGTTTAGCTATATCTATTTTGTGCAGGTTCAACACATTTACATGGTATCAGAGCCGACAGACAACTAAGCAAAATCTACACCAAAAAAAATTGTAGGTACAAAAGATTGAAGACAGTGGAAAGATGGAATTCCAAAAAGAATTCATTCTTACACCTTACAACTACTTTGCATGGAAGGAGAAAATAGCCATACATCTCCAAACCAGAGGTTTGTACAGGTTAACCTTGAATACAGATACAGAACCAATATCAGCCATAGAAAAAACCAAGTACTTAAATCGCATGGATGAGGCACTCGGAACAATTTGCAGTCTTATTTCTCCCGATCTCCTTTTTCACATATATTCCTGTAAGAATCCCAATGAAGCCTGGACCACATTGAAAGGGCTCTTTGGAAAATAGGATGAGATGAGGGGACACATGATGGAGGTGAGCTGCTCACATTGGATCCAAAAAGCTTCGACAATATCCAAGATTTCTTTACAAAATTCAAGGATTTACTGTCGCAACTCAAAGCTTGCGGGGTTGATCAATCAAAGGATGAGAAACAAATGGTTCTCACCATTCTCTCCAAGCTTGGTCCTGAATTCTTTGTATTCGTATCCACATTCCATACTGTCAGATTCACCTCTGGAGCCACCTGGAAGATGCCTTCTCTTGACGACTTTATCGAATCTCTGACACAAGAGCAAACCAAGCTCATCAACATGGGCACAATCAAAGGCCCAAGGGCGCATGCACTCATTGTGCATGATGGAAGCCACAAATATTAGAAATCTAAATATAAAGATAAACGGAAAGCTCATGCACATCCGAAGAAGGAAGGGTACACAAAACCTTTCACCAATGCCTCTAAATCCAAAGGAGAAAAGGGAAGAAAATGGGAGAAATGAACGTACTGTCACAAAGGATTCCATTTGGAAACTGCATGCATGCAAAAACAAATAATCTGATGTCTCAAATACTTTAGCAAAACAACTTTGGAAATTGCATTCCCGAGGGTGCCAAGAAGAAGAAGCCAAAAGATTTGAATTCCAAGAAAGGCAATTCTAGCCATGTCTTGATTGCCATCAACTCCTCTCTCGATGCTTGGATCGTTGATTCAGGAGCATCACATCACATGGTTGCCTCAAAAGAAGTATATTCTTCTTTGGATGCATGCAAAGGTCCTCCCATTCTGATGGGGGAGAACTCTTATGTCGAAGTCACCGGCAAAGGAAGGATTGAACTCACCAACGAAAGCTTCGAGAATGTGTTGCATGTTCCCAAACTTTATGTCAACCTTCTCTACGTGTATTATATGATGAATTCTGGCACCGGAAAGAAATTCATATTCACACCAAATCCTGTGGACATATACGGCATGCAAACCAACTACAGGTTTGCTACTGGTGAGGTAAATCATCAGTCTAGATTGAATACATTTTATGAATTCATTGAACTTGATTATGTTTTACTGCTTACTCATGCTGATGAAAGTAGTAGGATATGGAACGAAAGGTTTGGACATTTGAATTTCAGATACATGCAACAGCTTAGCAAGCAAAGATTGGTTGATGGTCTACCAGACATTCATTTCTCCAAGGGAGTATGTGAGGGATGTGTTCTCGGAAAACACCCTCAAGAGAAATTCAACAAAGGAAAGTCTCAAAGAGCTATTGCACCTTTAGATCTGATCCATAGTGACCTCATGGGTCCTTTTATGCATCCATCCATCAGCAAAGCGAGGTTTGTTTTCATTCTTGTTGATTATTTCTCATGTTTTACTTGGATCTACTTTCTCAGGAAACAATCTAAGGTATTTCAACACCTCAAAGATTTCAAAGCCCTCATTGAGACACAGTCCAGAAAGAAAATCAAAATCCTCTGAACTAATAACGGGGGAGATTATGTGAATCATGAGATCCACAGTATTTTCCATGAGGCAGGGATTCAGTTGCAGCACACAGTTCCCTATACTCCGCAGAAAAACGGAGTTGTTGAGCGGAAAAAACGATCTCTAAAGGAGATGGCATCTTGCATGTTGCATGCAAAGTCTCTACCACAGAGACTATGGGCCTAAGAACTTAAATGTGCAACATACATCCAAAACAGATCTCCCCATAGATCTGTCAAGGATAAGACCCCCCTATGAGTCTTGGAGCGGCCTCAAACCAGAAGTGACCCACTTTCGTATTTTCGATTCACGTGCATGGGCCCGGATTCTCTCTGAAAATAGGAAGGCACTTGATCCACAGAGCACTGAGTGCATTTTTGTTGGATACCCCGATGGTGTGAAGGGATATAGACTTATTGATCTTTCCTCGGACCGGCTCATCATTGAGAGAAGTGTCCAATTCGAGGAAAGTGTCTCGCATGTACCTCAACAGCTGCATGCAGACACCTTCATTCTTCCACCTGTCTAAGATGATGAGCATGCAAATGTCGACTCTTCATACAAGAGTTCTGATTCATAGGAATCAGATGATTCAGATTCAAAGTCAGTACAGTCAGATGCAGAGTCAGAGCATCCAGATGTAGTTGCAGAGCCAGAGAAGAGGCCCAAGTGGGCACAAACTACTCTTCAGGATGCAGGGGATCGCATTGGTGATCTAGCTGACACTAGGAGGACTCGATCTGATTTCGAGGAGCCTCATGTTGCACTCATTGCCACTGAACCATTACCCTCCAGGCATATTTTCTTGGTTCAGTCTTTAGATCCACGGTCTTATGGCGAGGTTGCTAGAAATCCCTTTTGGGAATCCGCCATGCAAGAGGAGTACAACTCCCTCCTCGAGAACGAGACTTGGGATCTGGTTCCCATTCCTTCTGGGAGGAAACTTGTCACATGTAAATGAGTCTACAGGACCAAGAGCGCAGCAGATGGACATATTAGCATATACAAAGCCAGGCTTGTTGTCAAATGCTTTCAGCATGTTCATGGTATTGACTACGATGAGACCTTCGCTCGAGTAGAGAAGATGGACTCCATACGATTGGCACTTGCCATTGCGGTAGCCAAGGGATGGGAATTCCATCAGATGGATGTGAAGAATGCATTTTTGCATGGCGATCTCTCTAAGGAGATCTATATGGAATAGCCACAGGGATTTATGCAGGACTCATCTTTGGTCTGTCGACTAAAGAAGTCACTTTATGGCCTCAAGCAGGCTCTGAGGGCATGGTATGCCAGATGGACTCCTACCTATTGTCACATAATTTTGTACGTTGTAAATCAGACCTGAATGTCTACATGCTCAAGACGACTGATTTACTTCTACTTTTAGTTATGTATGTCGATGATTTGTTGATCACCGAGTGCTCGACTTCAGCGATTGTTGCAGTCAAGAGGATTCTACATGACAGGATTTTGATAACAGACATGGGTCTGCTACACTTCTTCCTTGGACTCAAGATCAGTCAAGATGCATCTGGCATCAAAATGTCTCAAGCCAAGTATGCATGAGATCTCCTTGAGAGATTCCACATGACAGACTGCAAGTTTGCTCCGACTCCTTTCCTATCAAGAGTAAAACTTGAGGATGGCGGGGAGACTCCATTGGTTGATAGCACACTATACAGGCAGCTAGTGGGGAGCTTGTTGTATCTCACACACTCCAGACCAGACCTCTCATATGCAATTGGTGCAGTTTTTGAGTTCATGCAAGAGCCACATGAGCTACATTGGAAAGCTGCAAAGTGTATCCTTTGATACCTTTGGGGCACCATCACCTTTGGGATTCATTATGCAGCAGAATCTACATTAGATCTCATTGGGTTTACTGATTCGGATTGGGTTGGTGATAGCACTGATCGCAAGTCCACATCTGGTTACTCACGCAGTCTTGGTTCTGGGCCTATCTGTTGGTCGAGAAAGAAGCAAGCTCCCATTGCTCTATCTTCAACCGAAGCAGATTACAGAGGGGTATTTAACATAACCATCCAGGCTATGTGGCTAAAAAAATTTCTCACTGAGTTGGGCATTCAGTTTCATGGGTCGATCGTCATCTAGTGTGACAACCAGAGCACTCTGAAGTTCTGTAGAGATCCAATTCAGAGGCAACGGATGAAGCACATCGAGATCCACATGCACTACATCTGGGACTTAGTACATGAGTGGATCATCGACTTACATTGTTTTCCTTCAGCAGAACAGACGGAAGACATCTTCACCAAGACCTTCACTGAGCAGAAGTTCCATTCTCTGCAAAGTTGTCTTGGAGTGAAGGACATGTTGCCTAGCAACTGTAGTTCTTCTTTTTACATACATTGTACCTTGAGGGGGGTCCCATGAGGCTTTCCCTCTTTCCTCACTTTATTTTCAGTGTATCTTTTGTATTTGGGTACCTAACATGTCCTCATTGTCGGGACCCATTCTTTATTTTCACCATAGTGATGTTTAGGGGGGGTGTTGGAGTTACTTCACACACTCCTAGGATTTCTTTTTCCTAAGGTTTTTTCTTGTTTATTAGTCATAATTAGTCATTATCCAGTCTCCTATATTTTAGGGGAGAATATTCCACCTGGAGAATATTCTCTTTCAGTTGACACTTTAGTTTGACTAGTTGAGTTGAGTTTAGATGTTGCATTGGTTTTTTCACCATGCAACATTGGGATCATCACCATGCTAATTCGACCTTGCATTGGTATCATCACCAGACTGGAGCATTACCCTTGATTCCCTGAGTTTACTCCTCGCTACTCTATCTTCAGTTAGTTAACTGAAGACTAGTTGACTAGTTAACTCAACTAGGTGGCAGTTCACTCCCGTAACTGCCTGAGAGACTAGACTAGGTGGCAGTTCACTCCCGTAACTACTGGTGTGTATCCAAATCACTCTATAACACCACTATGGCACATTGGTTCTCCTCCAGTGCACACTCATTGAGTTATACAAAGTATATCATGTGTAAATTATTCATTATTCACAACGGTTAATGAGAATTCTTCCATTCTTTCTCTCCTTCTTATTCTTTCTCAAATTATCTCTACAAATGTGTGTATTATTGTTTATCTAGATCTATTATGTGCAGGTTCAACACATTTACACTGGCTAGTAGAAAAAAATCACAAAAAACTTGCGAGAGAGAAAAGAGAAAGAGAGACAAGCTTGAGAGAAAGAATGAATTGTATTAACTGAATGAGTAAAAATGAACAATACACATGATATACTCTATGGATAAGTGAATGTGGCATAGTAGTGATCTATAGATATCTATACACTCACTGACAAAATCCGAAGTAATCTGCCACCTATTCCAAGTTAACGGGCCCATGCAATCATCACTTAACTGAGTCTCAGGTGAGGAGGTGAGAGAAACTAATGCATGCACATAATATGTGCCCTCCTAGTTGCATGCATGTGATATGTGCCCCCCTAGTGAGTAAACTGAGGTGAACATGCAATTGTAGGTGTTAAAACTGAGGTTGTCATGCATAAGTGTCTTCCACTAGTCCAACTAAGGTGTAATTGACTCTGAACTAAAGACGGAAGATGCCCTCTTGTGTAGGAGGCACCCTAATTTGTAGGAAAATATTCTTGAGAGAATATTTTCATCTATGGAAGTGCCCTCAACATTAGACTATCAACCTTAGGAAAAAAATGTTGGACACACCTACCACACTTAGAAGGGGGGTGAATGAGTGTGGGGCTCGTTTTCTCAAAACTTCCCTCTTACATAAAATTCATTAGTTAGTAATCACCATTAACACATTACTTATTTCTGTCATTTATAACCAGTTAGATGTGAACATATATCAGAAACATATATCAACAACAAATCATCTCCACAAGGAACACAAAGAACACAAGATGTATGTACAATTTTCTTTTTATTACAGACTACAATCCTTGGGGTTTTTCAACAACAACTGAATAGAGTACAATTCTACAAGAGCACCAGCTCTATAATGCAAGACTCGGCTTACACCCTCAGCACCAACTGAGATGAGGCAACAATCCTCAACAGATATCAATCTGCAACAGGTACGCGACCTGTCAGTAGTGCATCCTATGTGTGTACGCGCCCTGGCTCACTACAGCCAACGTATGTATGCGGCAAGTGTATACAATAGCATGTGTATACCTTCTGAGCTATTAGGATTTGTCCTTCAAGATCAACTCAGATCCTTTGCAACCAATTTATCATTCTCTTATGTTTCTCACTGTCCAAACTGACCACTAGCCAGTCACAACACATCCAAGCTCTCCAATAGCTTACTCATGCTCCACAACCAATCAATATGAATGTTAACTCAATCATGTATAAGCAACTAGTATACCATAGCAATCATATCACAACTGAATCACAAGAGTATTTTTCACTCCATCAACCAACATAAACCACATCACAACAGCCATACCAAGAATTCCCTAAGCATCAACAATACAACAAGCAATACTATCCATCAAGACAATAATGTAACCATACCAGTGTCTCAGTGACAGATATGAGCCCATAGAATCCAGATCTGGAACCTACTTCAGTCTTCAACAGCTTGTCATCAACTCAAACATAAATATCCATGATTTTATCCACATTACACTCCCTATACACAGACATCCCGCGTACTATACACACCTTGTACACATACAGCTCGTGTATACGCACCCTATACACAGATAGCTCGCGTACGCACCAGAAAATAGGGTTTTTCTGTAATTCTGAGAATTTCTCCGTCGTGATCTCAGACTTGCCGAAACTTCAATGTGTCCATGAGATCCTCCCGATCTCCTCTCTCTCAGAATAGATCTTCAATCATGCTCAAGAGATCCACACCAAAATTCTCTCACAAGAGGCTCTCACAAGAAGCTCTCCATCAATACTCTAAAATATATTCTCACAAGAAGCTCTCCATTTGATCCACACAAAGGATGATTTGCAAGAGACCATTGCTATATTATTTATACTTTCATCCTCTAGGTTACTTAACCCATTTTTAGGTCACTTAACCCATTTCTAAGTCACTTAACCTATTTTCCTTATTTTACGGTTAACCGTTTTCCATGAATAGAAAGTTCTCCAATACTTTATCATTTAAATATTCCTTCTAGATTTTGTCACCTTACTTTATCATTTCTTGATTTTATCACTTCTCTTTGTTATTTAAATAATCCACCTTGACTTTGTCACTTTAATTTATCATTTAAATCATTATTTCTTCTTTTCAAGCACTTTGACTTCTTTGACCTTTTGGGGCTTCAAGCCAACATGTGAGGGTCCTCCAACTTCGTAAGGCCATAACTCTCAAACCGTGAGGAGTTATGTGGTGTTCCACATACCACTAGAAATGGCATGACAAGCACTATCCATATAGGATATTTTCACCAACAACTTCATTGATCTTCATCTAATTATTCCATAATCAAACATGGGTTCTCCAACCATTCTTCTATGATAACTCAATCTACAAAGCGTCTTCCCATGAGGGCTTTCACCATAAGGGGACCACTTTGGAGTTCATCCATTTGTACATTTTATCAACCATGATAAGACTATAATGATTCATCAGGTCTTGGATACAAAGAACCCCTATAATGAGTTTTGTATGAACCCCTGAGGTTACTCCATGTAAATCTCCTTTGAGATATCCTTATGAATAAAGGCATTCTTCATGTCCATCCAGTGAACTTCCCACCCCTTGGAGGTTTCAATGGCAAGGACCAATCGGATGGAGTCCATATTTTCTACCAGAGTAAATGTATCATCATAGTCTATCCCGTGGATTTGTTGAAAACCTTTGGAAACCAATCTTTATGTGTACCTTCTCACATGTCCATCTACTACCTTCTTGGTCCTATATACCCATCTACATCTGACAACCTTTGTATCTGAAGGAAGCAGAACCAAATCCCAAGCCTGGTTCTCGAGGAGAGAGTTATACTCATCTTGCATAACGACTTCCCAGTCGAGATTCTCTGCAACCCCTCCATAGGTCTGCGGGTCTGAAGCTAGAACCATGTAGTTGTTGGAATATTCACCAATACTGAGAGGGGGGTGAATCAGTATTGAGCACTTATTATTATTTTTAATTACAACATGTAAACATTAACTTATCAACAATGCCATTCAATAATGCATAACATCAAACACAGTACACAAGAGATTTTGAAATGGAAACCCAAACGGAAGAAAACCACAGAACGTTTATATATATATATATTGAAGATTACTTCCACAGGAAGCACCAACTTCCAATATTTACCAACACCAGCTCAAAGGAAGTTGGAACTCCCCTACAAGCACCAATCTTACTGACTGAAGACACCAATATTCTCGTGCACCACCCAACCACCCTTGTTTCTCAGGCATCAACCTAAAGGAGACCTTGATCACCTACCTTGTATCACCCTGCCACCCTTGTTTCAAAATTATTCTCACAATATGGTCTGGTCCAATATCAGCTCTAGGTTCTCAACCAATCTGCTCCAAATCATTCAAACAAATATGCACCAAATGTTGATGTCAAGATGCTCACAAGTCATTGTTGTTGAAGATAAATTATTCCCTCAAGAATCCTCTACAAGACTCACTAGAATACACCCTTGATCAAGCATTGCAAGGTAAAACCCTTTCCGTGATAGTTGCAAAAGATAGATTGAATTACCTTGTATCTATAGCCTTTTATGTTGACTTCTTTACCTTTGTTGGGTCATATATTCTCTTCAAGAATATTTGTTGGGTTATCAATATACGTATATCATATGTTGAGACTAACCCTTTGTTGGATCACATTTCTTGCCAAAACAAGCTCAAAACAATCCTTCAACAGTTGGCTGCAATTACAGCAGAAATCTCGTTCAACAGATCTGGAACTTTGGCATCAAAGGATAGAATTGAAGCTTGTTTGGATACCTCATATATTTTCATTGTAAGTAGACCTGACAACTCTCTTGAATACTCCCGAAATTTGCACTAAAACAAACTTCAACTCTGGCTTAGATATGCCTCAGATTTCACTGGAATTTGTGCCAAGAACAAACTTGAAACTCATCCAATATACCCATGCAACTTGCACTAATGACTTCCCTAAAATATTTCCTTTATTTTCTCCTAAAATCCACCTCAGAACAGAGCATCAACGGACTTCAAACTCGACCTGAATGTGCATCAGAAAACTCACTTTAAGTCGGCCTTAGAGCAGGCCTAAAACTCGGGTGTGAGGTTCCCAAACAACACTCTTGTAGCAGGTCTAAATCTCATTTAAACAACAGAGTTAATACTGAAAAAAATAGATCTGAACTTGCTTCACTATCCCTGTAATTTTCTCTTACAACAATCATAAACTTGCCAAAAATATCCCTGAAACTCACACTGAGAATTAAAAAAAATTCGCTCAAGACTGATCTGAAATACTTCTGAAAATTCCGCCCAAGTGCTTCTCGATTTGCCTTGGATGAGTAGCACTTGATGTGATAAAAGAATGAGAAATTTAAGTATATACTAAACATGGTCATCTTATTAGTGTCGACTTCACCTTTGTAATATTAATTTTATTTTTAATTACGCCGAAAAACGTACACCTATTGACAATGGGCAGATTTAATAGGGGTTTAGTGCTTAATAAGTTTTCTATGGACAGGATTAAATATGGCTGGAATATTCTTAGTAGTCACACAAAATAAATGGCTGTGATTTCAATCATCAACTTCCTAGCTATTATAAAGACATTAGTTTTGTGTTTACTTTTTTACATTTACCTAATCATATTTAAAAATTACTTTGATAGCTAACTGATTGCTAGTATATTTTTCAATAGGGGACGGCTTGTACTTGCCATCATAAGTTCAATTTTAATATTTATTTCAATGGGGGCGACTTGTAGAAACATCTTTCCTTGATTTTGAGGTCTCTTGACCATTTTTTGGGGGCTTCTAGACCATACCTTCTTGATCATTGTTTGCTTGACATTTTAGGGGCTTCCTTCTGGGGCATCTCTGATTTACTTTGGGGAAAATCCTCATGATCATCTTTAAGAGGGCATAACTGCTCAACCGTGAGGAACCATGTGGCATGCCACCTACCGTTGGAAATGGCTTGAAGAAGACTATCAATCCATGGAGGTTTTGCATGCATTTTCAATGTCCTTCATGCTCATTTTTTTCAATCAATTGTGGGGCTTCTTTACCATTCATTTGGGCTTCCTTTCCTCTCTTCCAGGGCTTCTTGTCCATTGGTATTTCCTATCACTATAATCCAATGATGCATATTAAAAGCGTTCATTTCAAATCTCATTCAAGTCTCGTCAAGTAGCCACATCATCATGACTAATAGGGGCTTCAAGGAGTTGACCTTTCCTTCTCTTCTTTGCTACTTCCAAGGAGAATGTGTTCTTCATGTTGATTACCAATGACTGACTTTGACATCAATGACAACACCATTCAACAATATGTCCCTTTATCATTGATGGAAACACTCATGCTCCCCTTGTAATCATGCTCCTTATCTTTCTCCCCCGATCTTTCTCTCCCCCTTTGACATCAATGGCAAAGGGTAACTCCCCCTAACAGTATAACTTCCCCTAACAGTATAACTCCCCCTGATAGTTTCTCTCCCCCTATCTTGTTGTGCCTCTTACAACTTTCCTTCATGTGACTGTTGGTTCCACATGTCAATATACTTCTCTTCTGATTCATATACTTTACTAAACATTCCTCTTGACGACAATGACAACAAGTCCTTCTACCTTTCTGCAATTCCCCCTGAGCTCATGCTTTCATCCACTATCATGCATCTTCTTTGATTCATGTCAAATATTATCTTCTAGACCTACTAAATATCTCATGAATTCATTTATTTCCATGACTTTTTCTACTTACTATACACAATGTTGACTAATATTCCACTTCATTGTTCTGATATCTTCTTCAAACATGTTGCAACCAATCACCACATATTCCTGCTTCTCAAGCTAAATCAGATATGTCCACTAGTCTACTCTATCTTCAAATCAAACTCTACAAGTCTACAACAAGAACACTAGGTTGTCCAACACATTCTCGAATGTTTTCAAACCAATGAATATATCTTTGCTTGAATATATATACTTGGAATCCTCTAGTCATGAGTCAATGATATTCCTTCTGTCTGAAAGCTAACCCCTTCATACATGCATGGAGATGTGTTCTAAACTTCACCTTGAAGTAATCAACCAATCTATCACGAAACATTCCGCAAGTTTGCCATCAAATCAATGTGAATTTTCCTTCCCAAAACACTTCAAATTATCCGAAAAATAGTTCTATAATCTGTACTAGTTGTTGCTTAGACTCCCCCTCTTCAACATTCACATTATTGGGAGTCTCCAAACCAGATTACTTAGAACAATGTATGAATTTGATCTGTTGTGGAATCATCATTCTGAATTCTGACATCTTCCTCTTTACCTATAGATTCGTCATGATTTCACAACTATACAATTCATGTGAGTATTATCTCTGAGAGTTCTTCATTCACGTGTTCTTCTTGTTTTTGCTTTCTTCTCCAAACCTTCTTGTATATGATATCAGTGTCTTCCTTCAAGGAAGACTCCATCATGCTTCTACAATCACAGGCTATGTGTCCATTGTTTTGATATTTGTAGCATTCAATATTGTAGGGAGTCATATAAACGCCTCTTGCTTGAACATTTCTTCCATACACTCTACAATCTACAGCTTTTTGTCAAAAGTTATTGCAAATAAAACAATAACCAGGAAAGAAACTTTGATACCTGGGAGAAAATGATCCTCTTTGTGATGTAGTCCTTTTGAATTCATGCCTTCGCTGATTGTGATCATCTTTTCTTTTGCTTCATTAATAATGACTTAAGCTACTTTGATACCTGGAGGTAGAAGATCTTCTTGGAGAGACACATCTTCTGCATCCATTTTTCTTTGACTCTTGTTGACCATGATCCCTTCCTTTGTAATATTTGCCTTGATAGGAATGTGTAATAATATCTGCATAATTCTTATCTTTCTCTTCATTCTTCCTTAATATCTGCATAATTCTTATATTTCTCTTCACTCTTCCTTTCCGGCAACCTGGAACACTTCTCTTCAACTTTCTTTACTAGCAGTTTGGAGCTTCCTCTTTCTTTAGTGCTCTTGCTGAAATTGGCATGTGCATCTTCTTTGCATGAAGCCTCATCAATGTATCCAAGACCTATTTTATCGAATGGTGAAATTTGAAAATTGAAAATGTATTCTAGTACTTGAGAGCTCTTCATGTCTTCGTTAAGCTTGCCAACTTCAACCCTCAATGAGACAACTTCTTCTTCAAGCTTCTCACGATCTTCTTCTTTCTTCATCATTTGGATCTTCACTACTTTCGTTCTCTTTGCTTCTTCAAGTTGGTTTTTCAAGGAGATGATTTCTTCTTCAAGTCTTCTTTCTTGTTGACTAAATTCTACTTCAAGTTTGTTTAAGTCCTCAAATCTCTCCTTAAGATGAATTGTCAAAATTTCTTCTCTTTTATGCTTCCTTTACCTTGATTTTTAAGTGAGCAACCTTATTCTTCCTTTTCAAGTTCTTTTCGTTGTATTTCTAGGGCACACAATATTTATGCTTCATGATATACCATACCATCACCAATTTCTTCTTCTGGATCTGTCTGACCTGATGTGCTTCTTTATTCTCATTCTATCTCAACATCTTCTTTATCTTGGCCGACATGCTCTGGCTCCCTGATTGCAAGAAGAGATCCCTTAGAGTATAAATTATGTATTTTATCCCAAAGTTATTTAGTTGATGAGCATTGTCCCACTTTCACTTTTATCGAATCAGATAATCCATCCAGGATGGCATCCATTGTCATTTTGTTGTTCCTTTTTAATTCCTTCTCGGTTGCAATCTTCGAAGGTTTCTTTGGAGCGGTGTATCCTGAAAAAACTGAGTTCCAAATGTCAAACCCTTGTGTCTGTAAAAATGTTATCATTCTTGTTCTTTGTATATCATAATTTGTCTCATAGGATAGTGTTGTTATGTCTATGAGTGTTTGTAAGGATCTTCCTTCCAGTGATTAGACTATTGCTGAAGGAACCCACTCTCATGCCAATTGTTGGAATAATCACCAATACTGAGAGGGGGGGTGAATCAACATTTAACACTTTTTAAAAAATTTAATTACAACATTTAAGCATTAAATTATCAACATTGTCATTCAACAATGCATAACATCAAATATAGTACACAAGAGATTTTTACATGGAAACCCAAATGGGAGAAAACCACGGAACACTTTTAAT
>ML777172.1:645016-671552 GCA_009831015.1 Picea engelmannii | reverse complement strand
ATATATATATATATATATATATATATATATATATATATATATATATATATATATATATATATATATATATATATATATATATATATATATCTTGAAGATTATATCCACATGAAGCACCAACTTCCAAGATTTACCAGCACCAACTCGAAGGAGGCACAACCCATAATTCACAAGCACCAACCTGAAGGAAGTTCCAACCCCCTAATTTACCAGCACCAACTGAAAGGAGGCACCAACCCCCTAACTTTATGAGCATCAACTCAAAGTAAGCTACAACTTTCTATCTTCTCTAGCACCAACTAGAAGGAGGCACCAACTCCCTGGATTTATGAGCACCAACTCAAAGGAAGTTGCAACTCCCCTGTAAGCACCAATATTGCTGACTGAAGACACCAATATTCCCATGCACCACCCAACCACCCTTGTTTCTCAAGTAACAACCTGAAGAGACCTCGATCTCCTGCCTTGCACCACCCTTGTTTCAATATTATTCTCACAATATGATCTGGTCCAATATCATCTCTAGGTCCTCAACCAATATGCTCCAAATATTTCACACAAATATGCACCAAATGTTGATGTCAAGTTTCTCACAAGTCATTACTGAAGATAAGTTATGCCCTCAAGAATCCTCTACAAGACTCACCAAAATATACCCTTGATCAAACATTGCAAGGTAAAACCCTTGCCTTGATAGCTGCAAAAATAGATTGAATTACCCTAGATCTGTAGCCTTCATATGTTGCCTTCTTTACCTTTGTTGGGTCATATCTTCTCTTCAAGCATATTTGTTGGATTATCAATATACTTCTATCATCTGTTGAGACTAACCCTTTGTTGGGTCACATTTCTTACCAAAACAAGCTCAAAACAATCCTTCAGCACCTAGCTGCAATTACACCAAAAATCTTGTTCAACAGATCTGGAACTTTGGCATCAAAGGATATACTTGAATCTTGTTTGGATACCTCATATATTTGCATTGTAAGCAAACCTAACATCTCTCTTGACCACCCCTAAAATTTGCACTAAAACAGACTTCAACTCTGGCTTAGATATGCCTCAGATTTCACTGGAATTTGTGCCAAGAACAAACTTGAAACTCAACCAATATACCTCTGCAACTTGCACTAATGACTGCCCTGAAATCTTGCTTTTATTTTCTCCTGAAATCCGCTTCATAATAGACCACCAACAGACTTCAAACTCGACTTGAATGTGCCTTAGAAAACTCGCTTTAAGTCGGCCTTAGAGAAGGCCTGAAACTAGGGTCTGAGGTTCCCAAACAACACTCTTGCATTAAGAAACAGACTATATACTCAACAAAACAGATCTGAACTTGCTTCAATATCCCTATAATTTTCTCTTACAACAGTCATAAACTTGCCCAAAAGATCCTTGAAACTCACACTGAGAAATAAAATAAAAAATTGCTCAAGATTCATCTGAAATACTCCTGAAAATTTCGCCCAAGTGCTTCTCGCTTTGCCTCAGATGAGTAGCACTTGATGTGATAAAATAATGAGAACTTTAAGTGTCTATTTATACTAAACGTGGTCATCTTATTAGGGCCGACTTTACCCTTGCAATATTAATTTTCTTTTTAATAATTTTTTCAATAGGGGTCGACTTGTACTTTCTATCATAATTTCAATTTTAATATTTATTTCAATGGGTCTTGTTATCCACCAATTTGCACTAGCTGAATTGAAGATGAGCCACCAAAGACTGAGCAGACAGATGCTCAGAAATTAGAGTTCAGAGTTCAGTCGGTCTTTCAAAAGACCACCCTTTTTCCGCACTTCCATCATTGTAATAAATGACCTGAGTATGAAATATTGTAAAAGGCTATTGGCCACCTAAGACCTAGGTACGATCATGTACTCTAGAGTGTTTTTTTTCACTTGTTAATTATTGTTTTCCTCCCTTTGTGGGCGATTAATAATTTCTAAGTTTTTTCACTCAAGAAACTGACTCCAAAGTTGGAGTATGTGTTGGTGGTTAGGCCTTGGCATGGTACAACCAATGCCTAGTGTCTGAATGTATATGAGTTCATACTAGGTCATCTTAATTGAGTCATACGGAAGTTGTGGCTAGGTTTGATAGGTTTTTTTTATGTTTTAGAGAAATAATAAAATTCCCGTAAAAATGGAATTTTTTAATTGTAAGTCAATAAGTTGTAAAAATATGGCATCAAACATTATCATTCGCCATATTTATGGTCGTTTTTCATTCCAGAGTCCCATGTAAGCCCCTATTTCCCTTCTTTCGAGGCAAAAAAGTGATTATTATCACTAAAAAATGAAATTTACTCGAAAAATACAGAAAAGGGGTAATTAATTAAATCCCTATTTTATAGGGAAACTGGGGAACATGTCAGAAAAATGGTTTTTTTCTTTTTCCCAGTTGACTAAAGGCTTAAGAGAGTTAAGAAAAGGGTAAGGCAACTTCAATGAGGGTAACATAAGCATGGAGGAGATCTCAATGAAAGGACTCGACCCCACTTACACAGTTGGCGCATTCTCAAGGGATGGCACACATCCCAAAGCTATCACTCGCCCTCACTACTCCAATTCCACTCCATTCACTCCCACTTCAGCCCACTCGTCCTCACTTCACTCTCTCTTCACCCTACATCACTACCCTTCACATCCCATCCACTCCACACATCTCCACTCTACTACAGGCATCTCTCCCTTAACCTTGTGCATCTCCTCTTAAACTTGTGCATCCCTTCTTTGGAGTTGTCACCCCTTTTGCTATATAAGCAAAGCTACCCCCCTCCATTGTTAGGTTGGAGTTTGGGCAAGCTTGTACATCATTGTTGTAATTTTCTCATGCTATTGGTATAATAATTGACTTTGGAGGTCATCTATGGTGTGTGGTGCTCATGTGTGGATGAATGTTGGACTTATTTGAGTTGATGTTATATTGATATACTACATGTATTTATTGTTTATTTGGCTAATCATAGGGATACTGTTATCTTATTGGAGTGGGTTCTTTAGTTTGTTTACTGCTTAATCCATGTGTTTATCTATATTGAACGCTTACATTGCATGTCTTGTTTTTGTTTAAACTAATGTGCAATTGAGGTTTTCTGTGTAGGAAACATCAAGTCTACGGGTATTTGCAGGTGTTCTTTGTTTCATGCAGGAACCAGTTTTTTGGAGAGGCAAAGGAGATAGATTTCATCTAGTGTTTTTCCAAGAAGATCGAAAAGAAGACATTCTCCCTCTTCCTCACACCAAAGGGACCCCATAGCCTAAGTGTTCCATGCTCAAGCAAAAACTCCAGAAAAATTATAAATATTATTCTTCCTTTCTCTTTCTTTGATTGCATGTTAATTAGATCTATTTTTAAAGTTAAATTTGAACATCCAATGCTTCATGCTTAAAGTTCCTAGATCTAGTTGCAATATTTTCTAACTAAAGAAGTAGATCCAGGCTAGTTTCCTTACAATTTTCTAGGTTCTTTTCATCTAAATATTAAACTAGATAGTTTATTTGTTTCGCTTTGTAAATCAAGCTAGTTAGTTGTCCTATGCTTGTTGTTTTAGGATAGCAAACAGAAACAACTAAAAGAGATTAGTTTAGGTTCTTTCAATTAATTATCCCTTTTCTGTATAAGGCAGCAACATTTTTGGCACTGTTGTCGGGTATAAATATTTATATTCCCGGAAAACGACTTGATTTCCTTTTTGTTTTTACTTAGTTTTTTTATGCTTGTAGGCTATCAAATCTAGACTCAATCATCTGGCGACTCCACTTAATTCAAATTTGACTAAGTATTCTACAAGGAGAAACTCAGAAGGCCTACTTAACTTCATTCATGAACCTGAACAGGTTTATCGAAGGAGATTAGCCAAAGCCTCGTATCATAGAGTCCTTAGTCATTTAGGGACCGAGTCCATTTCTGATATCCACTTGCTCTTTGTTAATAAAAGTAGTTTTTCAGAAATGGCTATATATGACCCTTGTGACTTCACTGCAATAAATAACTATCCACATGCTATCCCAGAAAAAGCTATTGAAAAATTACCTAGTTTCCAGGGAAATAATGATGTGTCTGCCAAAATGCACATAAAGTCATTCATGAGATGTATCAACAAATGGTGTGCAGCACATGACTATGAGGATGTTAAGATGAAATTTTTTGTCCTCTCCTTAGAAGTCGATGCCTCAGATTGGTACAAGGATATTCCCAACAACTCTTTCAAGACTCTTAAAGATCTTCTAGATGCCTTCACAGAAAATGGGGGGAAAAGAGAGATCATTGTCACATGTTGGCAACCCTTAACAAAATAAAAAAGAACGAGAATGAGACAATGGATGAGTTTAACAAGAAATTCAATGAGCTTGTCTCTAGCATGCATTCAGATAGCAAGCCTCCATATGATGCTATTTTGATCTACTATGTCGAGGCTTTTGGTGGGGAAATGAGATATCATCTTAGAGATAAGGAGCCCCCCATAAGGAGCCCCCCAACCTCAAGGCAGCTCAGGATATAGCAGTTAAATTGACAAAAACATGCAGGCTTCAGGGAAGTCCAACCTTCCAGGTTTCAGTAGAGATAGTTCTTCTAGGCAGACAGAAGCGAAGGAAAAGGTTGTGGTTGCAGCTCCTAAAAATAAAGACCCTAATTTCGACCCCCTAAAGGTCATTACTAAGATCAGAAAGAGAATGGAAGCTACCCATGCTACCCAGCTTAGTGCCCTACAAAATAGGTGGATAGCTATGGAAAGGTCTCAAAACAACAGATTCCAACCCAGACCAAATAATGATAGGTGGCAAAGAAAAGGTCCCCCTCAAGACCAAAGGCCCCCTAATCAGCTAGAGTCAAATAATGTGGTGAATGAAGAAGCACCACCTTTGTGTAGAGCTTGTGAAGACTTTCACGAAGAATTTACCTGCCCAGTTTTTTGCCAGATAAATGAACAAGGCCTTCCTCCAGCAAACAACTCTGTAGTGCAGCCCAGAAACTCCAACCACATCAACAACTTCGGTGAAACTCACCCTTTTTCTATGGACTATTGGCTTCATATGCAAGAAATAAGTGATCAAACTAATCAAGTGGTTGAATAATATGACAATGTGACTAAGCTATATGGTCACAAGCCCACAAATGAGCAGATTTTGGAAATGGAAAGGCACAAAGGGATAGTCTACCAGAGGAAGGGGAAAGAAGGAACAAACAAGTCTCAACCCAACTTTCCAAAGGTAACTACTCCTACAAACACTCCAATTACTAATCTAAATGTTGATTTAGGTAGTTGGATTTCAAATGCAAAGGTCTTGGTTTCAGTGTGAGATCTCTTGAAAATTCCCTCACAGAAAGAAAAGCTTATGCAAGCAATAAATCTTCCAAGTAATAAAGTTGTTCCAAAAGATCAAGAAAAGGTTATGGAATGTCGTGAAGATCCTCCAGTGGTCTTAACTAGCAGAGATAGGACTAAGGAAGAAAATCCTCATTTCTTTGTATCATTAGAAATAAATGATCAATGGCTACATAACTGCGTGTATGATTCAGGGGCTTCATCAAACATCATTACCAAAGGGATTATGCAAAGGTTGGGCTTCAAAATCACAAAGCCTTATCAAAATGTGTGTGACATGGACTCTAGAGAAATTGAAACCCGTGGAATAATCATAGACCTCCCAGTCAAGCTAGCCTTATGTCTTGACTTTGCATTCAAGATGGATGTTCGTGTTATAGATGTGCCAGATGCATGGGGGATGCTTTTATCCAAAAAATGGGGAGTTCATATGGATGGCTTCTTAAATATGGATTTTTCATTTGCAACTATTCCATACCCTCCTCCATCAACTGAGAATTTCAGACTCTTTAGGGAAACAGAAAGGAAATATCATATAGAAGACCCTAAAGAGCCTTTTAATGAGTTTTTATGCCAAGTGTCTGACATGGATAACTTTTCCATATGTTCTAACTTCCTAGCACCAGATCAAGAAAAATTCAAAGATGAAAAAGCAAGTAATAAAGTTGGAAGATGAATTTTGATGGAGCCCACTCAAGATCAGGCAAAGGGGTAGGAATTGTGTTAAAATCTCCAACTGGGAAAACTTATAATTTTTCATTCAGACTTGAGTTTGATGCAACAAACAATGTGGCCGAGTATGAGGCACTTTTGCTAGGTTTGGAAATTGCTAAGGACATGGGTATCAAGATTCTAAATATAAAGGGTGACTCAGACTTAGTAATTCTCCAAGTGAAAAATAAGTATGCATGCAAAAGTGAGAGGTTAAGAAGATACAGAAATGCTATATGGGATGCCATATAATTATTTGATGCTATGGATATCATTGCCATCCCTAGAGACCAAAACAGCCTAGCTGACAGTCTAGTTGTAGCAGCTTCTACCCTCCAACCCTTAGAAGATCTAATGAAAGGAAAAGGAAATTTGGAGATAATCTTTAGGCCATTTGTCCCAGACAATATTGATCATTGGCAAGTTTTCAAAGACGATGAACAAGTTCTAAGGTTCATCCATAATGTCAAATAATTCTCAGGTTTCAATGTCAGTGACAAAGAGGAGGGTAAAGAATATGTTGAGGAGGATAATCCAATAAAAAATCCAGTTCCCAGAGGAATAGTTTCTTTAGAAAATCTTTTTGACAGACATGATATGTATAAAAAGAAAAAATAAGTAATAAATCCTGGCATTTATATTGAAATTAACATTGGGACAAAGGAAGATCTAAGGTTTATAAAAATTGGAAAAGAAACCTCAGAAAAAAGAAAGAAAGGAATTGATAAGTTTAGTCCAAGATTATAGGGATGTATTTGCTTTCACATATGATGAGCTCAAAGCATATAAATAGGGTGTGTTTCAACATATTATCCCCCTCAAGGATAATACAAAACCTTTCAAACAAAAACTTAGGCGAATAAATCCTAAGTTAGCACCTTTAGTTCAAGCCGAGCTTAAGAAGATGTTGGATGTTGGCATCATTGCTCCAACAAGACATTCATCATGGTGCTCCAACTTAGTTGTTGTTAGAAATAAGAATGGGGGGATAAGATTATGCATTGATTTCAGAAATTTAAATCTTGTATGCATTAAAGACAATTACCCCCTACCCAACATGGAGACCCTACTTCAAAGGGTAACTGGTTCCAAGATTATGTCCATGTTGGATGGCTTCTCTGGTTATAACCAAGTATTGGTGAGGAAGGAAGATCAAAACAAAAATAACTTCACCACACCTTGGGGCACTTTTGAATACCTAAGGATGCCTTTTGGCTTACTAAATGCAGATGCCAATTTTCAAAGAGCCATGGATTTTGCCTTCCATGAGTTAATGGGCAAAATCATAGAAATCTACCAAGATGGCTTGACAGTTTTTTCAAAAGAAAGGTCAGATCACATAATTCATCTTAGGCAGGTGTTTGAAAGGTGTCGTAAGTATGGCATCTCTTTGAATCCAGCTAAGTCTATTTTGGGTGTTGACGAAGGCAAGTTGCTAGGTCACATTATAGCAAAAGACGGGGTAAAAATGGATCCTGAAAGGGTTGAAGCCATAAAAAATGTTCCCTTACCCCCAACCAAGAAATTCGTTCAATCTTTTCTTGGACAGATAAACTTTTTCAGACGGTTCATACCAAACTTGGCTAAGATGATGAAACCACTCCTTAAATTATTGAAAAACGATGCTAAATATGAGTGGACATATGAAGGAAGGAATGCTTTCAAACGTATTAAGGATACAATTGGTAGGTCTGATGTGATCATTAGTCCAAATTATTCAAAAGATTTTCAAATCTTTTCCTTTGCTTCGGAAGACACTATTGCAGGGGTCTTGCTCCAGGAAAATGCAGAGGGTCAGGAGCAACCCATTGTTTTTATGAGTAAGGCATTACAAAATTCTGAGCTTAACTATATTAGTATGGAAAAGCAAGCTTATTCCTTAGTTAAATCTCTCAAGCATTTCCGAGTCTATATAGGATACTCAAAAGTTGTGGGGTATGTCCCTCACTCAGCAGTAAAAGAGATCCTTGGGCAACAGGATTGCTTAGGAGTCAGAGGAAAATGGGTCTCCAAGATTCAAAAATATGACTTAGAGATTAAACCCACTAAGTTGATCAAGGGTTGGTTCAAATGCTCACCAAAGTAAATGAAACTAGGCCAGCCTTGTCATTTGAACTTTAGAAATTAGAACAACACCAATTGTATTCAGATATCATCTACTTTCTTTCAAACCTCACTTGCCCAAGTCATTTGATTGGTCATAAGAGAAGGGATTTGAGGTTGAAAGTGGATAAATATTGTATCATTCAAGACGGCTTGGGGTGGAAGAACGTCGATGGAGTGATACTTAGGTGTGTTGATGAGCTAGAGTCCAAGAGACTTTTAGTTGACTTCCATTCAGGGTTTTGTGATGGACATTTTACGGCTAAAACTACCACCCACAAAATCCTCAGAGCAGGTTATTATTGGCCGACCATTTTCTCAGATGTTCATAAAATGGTCGGGGGTTGTCAGCAGTGTCAGTTATTTACATGGAAGCAGAAGCTAGTAGCCTTGCCTCTTCAGCCTGTAGTAGTTGAAGCCCCCTTCCAGCAGTGGGGGTTTGATTTCATAGGTAAGTTTAAGGATAATTCAAGTAATGTTTATACTTGGATAATTACAGCAACTGATTATTTTACTAAGTGGGTAGAAGCAATACCCACTAAGTCAGTGTGCCCGCCAAGATTACAACCGATAATGCCAAGGCCTTCAGTTCGACAGAGTTGTCTTCGTTTTGTTTTAAGTATGGCATTGTGTTGTCCCACTCTTCAAACTATTATCCCCAAGGTAATGGTCTTGTTGAATCCAGCAATAAGAACTTAATGAATATTCTTAAGAAAACAATGGGGGATAATAAGAGGTCATGGGACAACAAGATTAAGTTTGCATTATGGGCAGATAGAATAACCAAAAAGAGTTCCACAGGTAAGAGTCCTTTTGAGCTTGTCTACGGGATCTATGTTACTTTACCAATTCACTTAAAGCTTTCAGTGTATCAATTTGTTCAGAAATATGGCCTGGATGAGGACTTCCAACAGAGCAGAATTAATCAGTTGGTAGAGTTAGATGAGATCAAAAGGAAAGAATTGGATCAAAGTATAAAGAATCAGGACAAGGTAAAGAAGACTTTTGATAAGTCTTCACGACAGAGAGTTTTTCAGGAAGGGGACGTAGTCCTTCTTTGGAATAAAAGAAGGGAAAAGCCAGGGAATCATGGAAAGTTTGACAGTTTATGGACAGGTCCATACATCATACAGGGTACAGCTGGAAAGAATTCATTTTGTCTCAACAGGTTGGATGGTGAGAAGTTGGCCCTTCCAGTCAACGGCCAACTTCTCAAGTTTTTCTTCAGCGAGAACATATGATGCCCATGGGGGCATCCTCTGTATCATACTCTCTAACCCTTATCATGTGTACATTATGCTTTGTCTTTTTGTACATTATTTACTGCTTTCTGTACTATAATCACACGTATATTAAATGCTTTATTGTATCATATGTACTTGTATATTATCATTGCAATTTGTGTTTATATTGGTTTTATATGGATATGATTGTTGACGAGGCGTCGATGATGCAGGTCGCTTGATTCTGGATTCTCGCATGGTCTCCTTCAGAGGTAAAGATCAACCACACGTCTCCATATGGAGCCAATGTTATTCACCAATTTGCACTGGCTGAATTGAAGATGAGCCGCCAAAGACTGAGCAGACAGATGCTCAGAAATTAGATCTCAGAGTTCAGTCGGTCTTTAACATAGTTACCAACTTAACGAGAACTCTACAGAGTTCTCATTTTTTGGATGATCAAGTTTTTTACCATGTTTTTAAAAATGGTGCTACCGGTAGCACCCCCCCTCCCTTTTTAGATGGTTTTTCGATATTTTAAATTTTTTAATCCACAATGTCTCCACATTATTTTTTTAAATGCTTGTTTTTCATGTATTTTCAAATTTTTCAATTTTTTTATTTTTTATTTTTTATTCAACGATGTTTTTAGTCATTTTTCCATGCTCCTTTCAATCTTATAAATATTTTTTTCCATTTACCTCTTTGAAATTGGAATTTTTCATGTAATTGTGTCTCCTTAATTAATTTATTGTTCCATACTTTTAAAATGTAGTAAAAAACATAATTTTTAATACATTGTTCATTGTTACTTCAATACATAGAAAATAATTGTACTTAAATAACATTATTTTTTAATATTTAGAAAACAAATATAATTAAAATTCATTTTCATAAATTAAAAACTTAAAAGAATAAGAAAAAAAACAATTAAAATTATTAAAAAATAAATAAAATCAAAAGCAAATTTATATAAAAAAAAATAAAATAAACTTAAAAGCCAAATAGAAAAGATTAAAAAAAAAAAACTATTTATAAAAACTAAGAGAATGAAAAAAAAAATGATAAAAAATTAAATTTATGGCGAAAAACACTTTAAAAAAACAACGTTCGGCATCATCCTTATGGCTCTCACTTCTATATATATGTTTATATAATATATATAAACTAAATATATATAGTTTATATATATTATATAAACTGGCTTACCCCTTTTTGTGTACTTCCAGAGTGAGTAGGACTCTTTCATCCCTTCCCTAAACTGTTTTCTGCACTTTGAAATTAAAATTTAATAAATATTAAATTTTTCATTATAAAAATTTACATTTATTTATATATAATTTTATTTTAATAATTAGTTTTCTATAAATATTACATTAAAAATTGTATATTGATGAAACATTTATATGTGAATTAATTGGTTTTGAATTTAATTTATTTTAATATTAAAATTTATGAAGTATTTTAGTATTTGCTAAACATTTTTCTATATATTTTGTAATATTAAAATTTGTTAAGCATTTTAATATTTGTTAAATATTTTTCTATATATTTTGTATTCAAATTTTTATTTATGTTTATTTTAAAATTACAATTTATTAAACATTAAAAAAAAWTTAGTTTAGGGTTTTTCCTTTTTTTTTTTAAATTAGAATTTTTTAATATTTTGYTTAAATTTTAGTTTTTTTTTAGTGTTTTCTAAATTTTTTACTTCTTTTATTTCGTTTTTTTTTTAGGTTTCAAGTGTTTTTTTCATTATTATTTTTTAAAAATATATATCATTTTTTTTAGATMACTCTTTTTTTCTTTTTTTTATAGAAATTTTAAAAAGAAACCTTTTCATTTTTAAGTTTTGTTTTCACCCCTTTTTTTTTAATGTGTTTTTCTACTTAATTAAAAAAAAAATTGCAAAGATTTTTTTTATTTTTATTTATTTGTTTTTCAATGTAAATTTAAGAAGAAGAAAAAAAAAAGTTAATAAATAAATTTTAAAGTGACCATTTTGTATCCAATTTTGGGTTTGTTTTGGCATAGGGATCTATTGTCAAAACCACGGTTTCAATTAAGTCGTAATTAGCCATAATTTTAACGTTTAGACTTTTTATTTTTTTAGTTAGCGTCATTTTTTTATTTAGGGGTTAATTTTAAGGTTTTTCTGAACTACTGTATGAGTTTTGAAGGCCATGCTTGAAAAATGTTGTAATTTTGACCCCGTTTGAAAAATGTTGTAATGGTGATGCCGGTAGCACCACTTTTTGATTTGGGGCTTGATTTTCATGTTTTTTATGCAAAAATATGGGTTTTTTTGGCCAAAGTTCTCATTTTGAAGTCACAGTTCTCATTAAGTTGGTAACTATGTTCTTTCAAAAGACTACCATTTTTTTCGCATTTCCATCATTGTAATAAATGACCTGAGTATGAAATATTGTAAAAGGCTATTGGCCACCTAAGACCTAAGTACGAGCATGTACTCTAGAGTGTTTTTTTTCCACTTGTTAATTATTTTTTTCCTGCCTTTGTGGGCGATTAATAATTTCTAAGTTTTTTCACTCAAGAGACTGACTCCGAAGCTGAAGTATGTGCTGGTGGTTAGGCCTTGGCATAGTATAACCAATCCCTAGTGTCTGAATGTATATGAGTTCATACTAGATCATCTTAATTAAGTCATATGGAAAGTGCAGCTAGGTTTGATAGGTTTTATTTATGTTTTAGAAAAATAATAAAATTCCCGCAAAAATGGAATTTTTTAATTGTAAGTCAATAAGTTGTAAAAATATGGCATCAAACATTATCAGATGCCATATTTATGGTCGTTTTCCAATCTAGAGTACCATATAAACCCCTATTTCCCTTCTTTCGAGGTAAAAAAATGATTATTATCACTAAAAAATGAAATTTACTCTAAAAATACAGAAAATAGGTAATTTAATTAAATCCTTATTTTTTAGGGAAACTGAAGAACATGTCAGAAACATGTTTTTTCCTTGTCCCCAGTTGAATGAAGGCTTGGGTGAGTTAAGCAAAGGGTAAGGTGACTTCACTAAGGGTGACATAAGCGTGGAGGAGATCCCAATGAAGGGACTCGACCCCACTTACACAGTTGGCGCATTCTCAAGAGATGGTGCACATCCCAAAGCTATCACTCGCCCTCACTACTCCACTTCCACTCCACTCACTCCCACTTCACCCCAATCGTCCTCACTTCACTCTCCCTTCACCATACATCACTACCCTTCACCTCCCATCCACTCCACACATCTCCACTCTACTACACGCATATCTCCCTTAACCTTGTGCATCTCCTCTTAGACTTGTGCATCCCTTCTTTGGAGTTGTCACCCATTTTTCTATATAAGCAAAGCTACCCCCCTCCATTGTTAGGTTGGAGTTTGGGAAAGCTTGTACATCATTGTTGCAATTTTCTCATGCTATTGTAATAATAAAAGACTTTGGAGGTCAGCTATGGTGTGTGGATGAATGTTGGACTTATTTGAGATGATGTTACATTGATATATTGCATGTATTTAGTTTTTATTTGGCTAATCATGGAGATATTGTTATCTTATTGGAGTGGGTTTTTTAGTTTGTTCACTGTTTAATCCACTTGTTTATATATATTGAACGCTTACATTGCATGTTTTGTTTTTGTTTAAACTAATGTGCAATTGAGGTTTTCTGTGTAGGAAACACCAAATCTACAGGTATTTGCAGGTGTTCTTTGTTGCATGCAGGATCCAGTTTCTTGGAGAGGCAAAGGAGTTAGGTTGCATCTAGTGTGTGTCCAAGAAGATCGAAAAGAAGACATTCTCCCTCTTCCTCACACCAAAGGGACCCCATAGCCCAAGTGTTTCATGCTCAAGCAAAAGCTCCAGAAAAATCATAAATATTCTTCTTCATTTCTCTTTCTTTGATTGCATGTTAAGTAGATCTATTTTTTAAGTTAAATTTGAATATCTAATGTTGCATGCTTAAAGTTCCTAGATCTAGTTGCAATATTTTCTAACTAAATGAGTAGATTTAGGCTAGTTTCCTTGCAATTTTCTAGGTTCTTTTCATCTAAATCTTAAACTAGATAATTGTTTTGTTTCGCTTTGTAAATCAAGCTAATTAGTTGTCATATGTTTGTTGTTTTAGGACAGTAAACAGAAACAACTAAAAGAGCTAGGTTTAGGTTCTTTCAAAATGTTGAAAAGTCTCTAAAAATTGTCCCATTTGCCTTAGAAAAAATTCAAAAAAAATTTAATAAATTTTCCAAGTTTTCGTTTAGTCTTTCAGATTGTTTCTCATCATCTTCTAACCATTTTACTTGCTGGTTTTTAACAGGTCCATCCAAAAACAAGGGGAGATTCCATCGATTTTGGCGAAATCAAGGCTTTCGGAGCATCCAAGGGTTTCCTACTTCATCAAAGAAAAAAATTTGTGTTCAAAGTTTCTTGTAATCCTTAAGATCCAAAGCTTATAAGGATCCAAGTTTCTAAAAGAGAATATCAAAGAGAACTTAGTTCTCGTTGTAATAGGTTTAATAAAAGCGGGCCCTTTTGAGCCCAGTGTCTCCATCCCCATTAAGGGGATTTGTGTGACGTGGTTTCGCTTTACTTTCTTTCTGTGCAAGTTTCATCTTTTGATCTTAAACACACACGCAATCATAAGCAAATCTAACACACATAACATTCACATTTCACATGCATGTCTAAAAAATACTTTCAATCTTTATGCATGTTTAGTTTAGAGATTGTTTTCCACTATCAGTGATAACACTTGCAAGTTTCAAATTTCAAAGTTTCTTGCAAAGCACAGCTTTCAGTTATTTTTTAAAGTTCATCTTTTTTCAATCTTGCAAAGTCAAATAAACCTTGTTTGTAGTTTAATTGGGGAAATCTTGGAAGTTTCTATCTCAATGCGCGAGAAAACACCTAAAGGGAGTGTGTGAAGTAAGGCGGGCCCTCTCAGACTTGACTTCCCACCCGTTTTAGACATCCGGCACTCTTAGTGAACCTATTGGTGAGACCTCTTGGGTTTCGGTAAGTTATCCGCAAGTTTTCAAACAAAGAGTTAGCCTCTAAAGAGGCCACATATTCTCTCATTAATCTACCTTTAATTTACCTTAATAAAACACGTGATCAACAATTGTCCAAGACTCCTTTTAAGGCACCGGTATAATTGGTTTATCTTTATGTATGTAAGCAATTTACTTCATTCATGCAATTGTCTAACTAATTTTGTTAATCTTGCAGATCATGTATCCTACTTGATATATGCATGCTTTTGGACAAATGATTTATATGATTATCTCAAATGATGAATGTTAAGTGTTGAATGCCTTTGTTTTATTTTGCAATAAACTCCTAGAAGTAGTTTTTTTTTTTTCTTAGTTTAAAAGAGCCTTAGTATTTTGTTAGGAACTACCCCCCTTGGCTTCGCTAGGAGTTGGCATAGACGAAGGAGTTGAGGATCACGTGACAGCACCTTGACTCGAAACTTGCCCCCAAGGACACACCAAGTGGATTGAAGATTTCTTCCACGATAGCCCAGGTGTGTATAAAGCGGCAACAGGTCTGACTTGTAGAAACATCTTTCATTGCTTTAGAGGTGTCTTGACCATTCTTTTGGGGCTTCTAGACCATACCTTCTTGACCATGGTTTGTTTAACATTTTAGGGCCTTCCTTCCAAGGCTTCTTTGCTTTGCTTTGGGGCAAATTCTCATGGTCATATTTACAAGGGCATAACTCCTCAACCGTGAGGAACCACGTTGTGTGCCACCTATCGTTGGAAATGACTTGACGACGACTATCAATCTCTGGAGGTTTTGCATGCATTTGCAATGTCCTTCATGCTTTTTTTCTTCAATCAACTACGGGACTTCTTTACCATTCATTCAGGCTTCCCTTCCTCTTTTTCGGGGCTTCTTGTCCATTGTTATTTCCTATCATTGTAATCCATTGAAGTATATTAAAAGCGTTCATGTTAAAGCTCCTTCAAGGCTCTTCAAGTAGCCACATCATCATGACTAATAGGGGCTTCAAGGAGATGACTTTGCCTTCTCTTCTTCGCTGCTTCCAAGGAGGATGTGTTCTTCATACTAATTACCAACGACTAACTTTGACATCAATGACAACACCATTCAACGGTAGCAATGCATGGGAATCACTGGTTCGGTAGTTGTGAGTGCATGAGGAGGATCCTCAAACTGGGACCTCGTCCTCATCTAATGCGGTGCACCCTCACAATGTCACTTGTTGCATATATAGTGGTATGTGCCCACTTGGGCATCTGATGTGGCTCATCATCTTCCAAATCATATTCGAAACTCGGATCTAAACCATTATCTAAATCAGTGAACTCCTCATCGTTGATGTTTGGTGCAAGAAGAGGTACAGTGGTCTCTACATGTGGCTCCAATGGTACATGCAAGGGACTTTCCTCAAACTGGACACTTCACTCAATAATGATCTTATCCATTGAGGTATCAATCAACATGTAATCCTTCACACCATCGGGATATCCCACAAAGATGCACGTGGTGCTATGAGGATCTAATCATTTCATCTTATCAAAGGGTACGCGGGCCCATGCACGTGATCCAAATATTCGAAAGTGGGTGACTCCTAGTTTTTTGTCACTCCATGCCTCAAAGAGAGTCTTATCCTTGACAGATATGTGAGGAGATCCAATCTGAATGTAGTTAGCACAGTTAAGTGTCTCAACCCAAAGCTTAGAGGAAAGAGACCTTGCATGCAACATGCAAGTGGCCATCTCCTTGAGCGATCTTTTTTTCCTTTCGGCTACCCTGTTTTGTTGGGAAGTGTATGGTATTGTATGTTGCAGTTGTATACCTTCCTCTAAACAAAGATGTTAGACATCCTTGCTCAGAGATTTCCCCCATTGTTTGTGCAAAGGATCTTGATCTTCCTCCCGAACAGAGTCTCTACATGTGCTTTGAAGTCTTTCAGATGCTCAAAAACTTATGACTTCTACCTGAGAAAATACACCCAAGTGTATCATGAGAAATTATCAATAAATGTAAACATGTACCTCGCCTTGTTGATGAACCAATGAGGAAAGAGTCCCATGAGATCATTGTGGATTAGCTCCAAGGGAGAGGAGGCCCTCCAAGCCTTCCCTTTCTCAAACTTTTCTTGAGGATGTTTGTCAAGAACGCATCCTTGACAAACTCCTTTGGAAAAGTGTATGTCAGACCAACCTGTGACCATTCCCTGTTTTCAGAGTTGTTGCATGTATTTGAAGATTAGATGACTAAATCTCTCGTGCCACGGTCTACTATCATCATCAACATGCATCAGTAGAAAAAAAGAATCGGATTTAGCAATAAACTTACTGAACTTATACAAATGAGACTAGTGTTTTACCTCACCAACAACAATCTTCGAGTTATCATGCATGTCATATATGGTTACAAAATCAAGTGTGAATTCCACCCCTTTTCCTGTGCCTAAATGTGATATCTGATAAATAGATAATAGATTCACGGAGAGTTTTGGAACATGCAAGACATTCTCAAAACTTCTATGATGGAATTCTACTCTCTTGTCCATTGACCTCTACTGGAGTATCATCACCCATGAGGATGGGAGGACCCGTGCATGCAATAATAGAAGATAAAACATTTTCTATGGTTTCCATATGATTGGATGTGCTTGAATCCAAGATCCATGCATCGAGAGAAGAATGAATACAAATTAAAGCATGAGAATTACCTCCTTTGTCTGGTGATTGATTACCCAGCATCTTCTTGGCATTCTCGAGAATGTAATCCCCAAGATTGTTCTGTTGAAGTGCCTTCACCGCAAGATCTATTGTCTTCTTCATGCATGATTATTCGCAATGATCATCGCAGTTGCAATAACTGCATTTTGACTTCCCTTTCTTTCCCTTTCCACCTTTGGAGCTAGAGGAATCATCGAAGGGTTTAGAATCGTCTTCCTTCTTTTCTTCAAAATGTGCCTTGCCCTTTCCTTTTTACTTGGACTTCATATTGAATGTGTCATTGCTCTCATGCACAGCAAGTTCATCTACATTGGAACCCTTGATTGTCCCCATTTTGATGATCTTATCTTGCTCATGCGTCAGGGACTCAATAAACTGATCCAATGTAGGCATTTTCAACGTCGTTCCTGAAGTGAATCTCAATGTATGGAATGTTGAGACAAACACAACATACTATGGACCAAGTTTTGAAAAGATAGAAAGGATCAACTAATTGTGTTCAATTGATTTGTCAATACCACATCCCTTTAGATGAAGAAGGGACTTGAACTTATTGAAGAAGTTGTGGATGTTATAAAAGCTTCTCGGATCCAAAGAATTCAACTCTACCTCAAGCATGTGACTTCTCATCTCATCCTGTTCTCCAAAGAGATCTTCCAATTTTGTCTAAATCTCATCTAAAGTAGTACAAACTTCAATGTGAAACAATAGCTCAAGGGACATTGACATGCAAATAAGGCCATAGGCCTCATCCATGCAGTTGATATACATGTTTTTCTCGATAGCTGATGTTGGCTCAACCTCTGTAGTCATTGTTATTCAATACAAGCCTTTGCATCTGAGATGATGAAGAATTTTTAGCTTCACTTGAAATGGTTGTGGTGTGAAAAGAATTGTTGACGAAAACTCCATTCTTTCTTACTACATCTTCCTCTTGAACCTGCGAATAAAGTGCATGTGTGCTTTCTCCTAGCAACAAAGCTCCAATACCATGTGAAGTTTCAGTGAAACTTGCATAGAGAACTAAATCACACAAAGCTTGACAGAGAGGAAAGAGAAAGAGAGACAAGCTTGAAAGAAAGAATGAATTGAATTAACTGAATGAGTGAAAATGAATAATACACATGATATACTCTACATGGCTAAGTTAATGTGCCCTAGTAGTGATCTAGAGAGATCTATGCACTCACTGACAGAAACCAAAGTAATATGTTACCTAGTCTTAGTTAATTGATCCATGCAATCATCAGTTGTTGAGTGACACAAGTGGAGGTGAGAAAACCTAATGCATTCACATGATATGTGTCATCATCGTTGCATGCATGTGATATGCGCCCTCTTGGTGAGTAAATCAAGGTGAACATGCAATTACATGTGTTAAAACCCAGGTTGCCATGAATAAGTGTCATCCACTAGTCTAACCGAGGTGTAATTGACTCTGAACTGAAGAGGGAAGTACCCTATTTTGTAGGAGGCGCCCTAATTTGTAGGGGAATATTCTCAAAAGAGAATACTATCATCTATGTAAGAACTCTTTACATTAAACTATCAACCTTAAGAAAAGAATTACCTAGGTGAGTGTGTAATATCTCCAACAAGGCCCACTCTTTACATTAGACTATCAACCTTAGGAAAAGAATTACCTAGGTGAGTGAGTAATATCTCCAACAAGACCCATTTTGAAAATTGAAAATTGAGTACATGGATAAAGACAAAATGGAAATCCCCTGCTCCTCAAGGGGGGGAGCACATTGATGAATTGAAAATTATTAGAGGTCAACCAAAACCACTAGATACATTGTATCAAGTCAAAATCGTTAGTGGTCAAACAAAAGCTACCAGATACAATGATAAATGAGCTATTGAAGAAGACAAAAGCTCAAGTTTCGATCCAGGTGGATATCGGTGGCCACCCACCTTTTCCAACTGGCTCAAAAAAAATTTCTGACAATTTTGGTAATTTATTATTTTTAGCAGATTTTCGAGTCCTGAACTTCTGGAGCCGTTTTTTTAGCATGGTCAAGTCAAAAAATATCATCGTGATATTTTCTGTCAACTATTGTAGTCCTCGGATAAATCTTTCTAACGATCTATCGTGCATCCCAAACAAAGATCGTATGCCAAAGTTACGCCCCCAGGAAGTTGATACACCAAACTAGCCAAAACGAGATCCACAAAATTGTTGGTTTTTCATCTTTCGAGGTTAGGGTTTTGGATTTTACTTATGTTAAAAAAGTCTTTGGAGCCTCATTGTAACAATCATCTTCTTGCGAATGCGAGTAGCCGTCACATCTCTTCTCAAAGATAAGCTGTCACCATTCTAGCGAGTCTTTCACTCTGTATTTTTAGTCTCTGTACATTTTTTTCATTAATAGAAATTGTGTATTATTGTATCTATGTGTTTATGGTTGCATCTTTGATACATTTATGTTATATTATTGGATATTTGCGATATCTCTGTGCATTTCTTTATTATATCTCCACTCTCATTTCGTGCCGAAAATAATCTGGATCAAGTTTAGATCCGTTTGACAACCTTCTTACCTTGCACCTGACAAGGGGGGGAATATCAATGATGATAGTTAAGCTTCAAGTTTTGAAGTCCTATCAATCAAAATTTGGCAATTCGAACATGGCAATTGGTCTCCTCAACAGGAGATATAGAATCTAATCAATTTCAATCAATCTTATCAAATCAACATATTTGAAAAGAACTAGCATGGAATCTAGAATCCTCTCATTGCTCTTTAACTATTCATTTGGAAGTTGTTCAACATCTAATTGTGTGTAACTTCAAAGAGCACTTTGGTGATCCTACTTGTTCACTAATAGCAAAATGGTGATTCTATTTGTTCACCAATTAATAGGGGAATGTTAAAACATGGCAAAATTGTTCACTTCCAAAGTTTCTACTCTTTCAAAGTTCATTTCAAATGAAACTCCAGCATACATATTTGGAAGTTTTTCAAGGATAGTTTCATCAAAGCTCAATTGCAAAATTTCATATTGAAAATGATACCAATTTACACACTAGTTCATATGGCCTTACCAGTATAATTATTTAGACTTGTGATTGAGCAAGGGAATGTTACATCGTGAATCCCTAGACAATCACAAAATCTAAAATCACTTCTTTAAGAGGTGTCATCCTTATCTATTAATGAATTGTCAATGTGTCGGTACTTTTCGTTTACGAGGTGGTTACATCCATGTACTATATATTGATCTCACTAGATGAATATAATGTTGAGATGGCTAAAGCCTTTTTCGCTAGTACTTGTGACATGCCTCATAACATAGTTTAACACCTAGACGGGTACACATCCTAAATGCTTCCTATCCTCTTTGAGGAAAACAATAGTTCCCATCATTAAGTTTTATGCACCATGTGGGAATCCCACAGAGGGAGACACGTCCCAAGGACTTTGTATCCACTTATGCAAAAATAACAGGTTATTGTGGTTAAAAAAGTGAAGATATACAAAACATTAATAAAGGTAATACATGATAAGTACCGAAGCATGTAATGTATGAATTGGGATATGGCAAAGGGGTGAAGGTAGGTTAATAATATGAAGATATAGCGAACAATAAAAAAAGGATGAATAATGTATCGAAATATTTAAGGATGCACTGTATGAATTGGGATAAATATCAGTAACATATAGGTGAGCACTAGAGAGTAGAGGTTTTACTCATAGAGTTCAAGATTTTTGTTGATGTAATCTTTCATTTTCTGTATGTGATTGCTGTGTCGATTGATATCTATTTCCAATGACATGTTTGGCACTATACAAGCATTGTCATCTAATCTGTCCTAATTACCAATCCCAATTGAACATCTGCTTGCTCATTCCCCAATTACATGTCTTCTATAATCATTGCCTTGCTCTAGGCAATTCTCCAGTATCCATATGTCAAGCAATTATGTTCCCTATTAGATTGGGATGTGAAGTCTGATGAATGTACTTCAGAACAGCATGCTCATCATCCTTAGAAACTTTTATCTAACACAACTCATTTATTGATCCAAACTCTCGCTGTATTCAAGTAACTAACACTTGATCTTCAGATTTCTCTTGTAACCCCACAATAGAAATCCCGCCTCATGACTTGTTGGAACCCCTGCCAAATAGTGACTCGCTGCCCCTATTCCTGCCTCTATTGAGTGCTGCAAACCAGATTCATGGTCCCAGATCAATGGTCTAGAAAAGAGTCAAGATTCTATTGTTTGCAAAACAAACTGGTGAAGCCAACACTAGTGGTAATGACCAAAAGGAACTCATGAACTAAATTGCAAGGAGGTAGAGCATGGAGAAGGAAGTCCATGAGAAAGTTGAAATTTCAAATGTCAATTTCAATAGTTGCAACAAATTTCTGTGGACCTGCAGATATCCCATTGTTGTGGCAAGATCTGCAAACCTTGAACTAATCTGCGATACTAAATATGGTTCCTTGTCTTGAGAGACAGCAATACGTAGTATAGTGTGTCCGTATCTATATTATACAGTCGCATCAATCAACAATGTTTGATAAAGATATATATACAGAAAAACAATTAAAAAATTACAAAGCATAGAGCGGGAGTTCCCACCGGCTCCCACAGACTCTAGATAGACACTGAACACCACATACCGCACCCTGACAGGACTTTCCATCTCTGCCACTTACAGGAGCCAGAGATGGATATGCATCTCATTTTCAGATGCCCATTCTACTATGAGATCCATGGCCGCCACCACTGCCTTTATCAAGATTTCGGAGGCACCCTATCCAACTTTCTTTCAATACCCAATCAGAGATGCCTTTTTCTCTTTAGAGAGAAGTTCTAAGATGCTGATCCCAGTGTTTGCATGCCCCATCTTGCCCTAAAACTTTATTGAGCATTGCTTCTTACTTCCAGGTTCCCCCGTTTGATTGGAGCAACATGCAACAGGGAAAAGTCCAGGATACTTCAGACCCTATATCAGTGAGATCTCAAGTTTCCACTCCGGTTTCTTCACGACCTCCCCCTCCAGTTGGCAACCTACACCTTTGAGGCCTGTGAGGAGTTTTTGTTCCAAACCACAATACCACATCACCAAACCGATAGACAAACCCAAAGTCAAAGTACACCAAACCACCTAGCTACCCACAGTGTTAGCCGTGCAGCTAGGGCTCTATCAAGAGTTTATTTCCCTTGACCTTGGATGATAGAAGAGTGGACCTTCCTTGCTCTTTCACTCCCCAAGGTTTGTACAGTGGGGTCCCCTCAGCATCAATCACTCCCCGGAGGATATTATCCGCCAAAACATAGGCCCTTTCACAGTGATTGACAACTATGACAATGAGCCTGCATCTTGGTCCCCCCTCCTTCACCCTTGATCATAAGGACCTGCAAGATCCAACATCCTCTCTCCCTCTCTGGCCCAGCACCAAGATCCTCAGTGTCCAATCCTCTTATTTTATCATGGCATCTACACTTCTTATATCTTTTGCCGAACCATTAGTTTATAGTTCCTAGCTCTTCTTTCCTTTATGTTACTTCTTACTTTTAGTATTGATTTAGGAGTCATTTTTGCTCCCATGTTGTATATAAACTGGATTGCACTTGTTCATCCCATTGACCTATTTTTGTGGCCATTTGTTGGACATTAATAACATTATTGTATCTTCTTTTATTGGGCCCAATTTCAGACTTCTTGGTAGAGCAATCAGATTTTACAAGGAAATTCAAATTTCACAATACACATGATTTTCCTAGGCTCCTATAAAACTTCTAGCTAGTTCTATTTAAAACTAGAAAACACCCCACTGAAAGCTCCTCGATCTATATTACATGATAGTTTTGGGTTACTAGTAATTGTAACTCGCTTAACTGAAAAGTATCAACACTTCAGTTTCCAATAAACAATGCCTTACCAATCATGGTCAACTTGTCAGGGTTCACTCATCAATGTCAGGGTTGGTATTTCTTTCCACTCATTAAGGTCTTTTTGGATCACAGATATGATTTAGTCAAATGCACAACTAATAGTAAAGCTTTCTAGAAACTCTGCTTCCTCTGCAGAATGCTCTAAAACTTGTTGCATTCACAAAATATTGGAAGAATACGAGTTTTTTTTTTGTAGGCAGATCCATATAAAAGATGGAATCCCAGACAAATCCACTAAGAATCCAGAATGTCCTGTAATGGATATCAAGACATTCCGTATCTGACATGGATTCAGATCATATCTGTAGGAAGGGAGAGGGGGGCTGGCATTGGGGCAAGGCCTAGTCTGAAACAATAGCATAGCTTGAATAGTTTGTTATAGATAAATATTTGATTGGCACTATACTTTTCACAAATCACATGGGAAGAAATCGGTAATTCAATTGGGCAGCCAACACCGCAACACACTCCATTTGCTTCCATTTATAGCTTACCTTCAAGGACTGGGATTAGGAAAGGAAGTCCCAAATTCTCATTAACATAATTAATTAGGAAAGAAATAAATAGCCAGAGATGCTATAATTTATTTTCAAATCGTATATTGATCAGATATCTGGAATCCACTATATAATGCGTAGAATTAAATGTTAGCATGTAACATGATGCGATAGCTGCACTATCAGGAATTTCAGATTTTCAGAGGCATCTAGCGTCTGTTTCCACTACAAACACAAATTCAACAGACCTACAAGCAACCATGCCTCCAGACTTTTAAAATTCCCAGAGGTTAGAGGTAGGTCTGCTAAAAATCATCCCAGCCCAATAGTAGACAATTTCTGTTGCCATTTGTAAGGTGCAGTTCATTTTCACTGAAACTGCATTTTTTTGCAAGCAGAACTTGGTACCAGCAATCATATCAGTCTCATAGAAATACAAACCACATTTAGTGGTATTAGGTAATGCTTCCAAGAGCAGTTAGAGGATCTCAGAAGCAGAGTACAGTGTCTGAAAGTCATTGCCATTGATAATAGCAGCTATTTTTGTGTGGGTACACAATTTCCTGGCTTGCATTATTTTGAATCTCAACTGGATGAAATATAAGGGGGGTCAATCCTGAACATCAACATCTTCAATATTTCATCTATAGCCAGTTTACACTCGGCAATCTTTTAAAATCCATTGCATCCTGTGTACACAAGTAACTTCTACTAAATCAGAATTCAAATTTCTACCAACTGTTCAGCTTGGAGTGGAGGCAAGGATAGCAGCCAATATGTCTCCCATTGTCCGTGCGTCACTATCATTATCATTGACTTCTTCCGCTCCAGATTCAAGAACCGCTGCATCTAACACTAATTTACGCTTTGCTATTTCAAAAATATTTTCATCTACTGTTCCCTTGGTCACAAGCCTGCATTCACAGATGTTAATATCAATTTGTCAGAAAAACTTCAATATTACGTACATTTTACATATCAGGTTGGAACTATAATTCAAAAACTATTCAATTAGATAAATTTATGAACTGTTAACAACTCTAAGAGAAAAGGAAAAATTAAACAAACAAAAAAAGAACTTTCACCATGGATCTTTTACTGCTACATTATTCAGATCATATTGTTCAATCATATACACATTTATTCCTTCTCAAGACATGCTAGTAAATCATGATTGAAGGAGCATACCGATACACAGTCACAGGTTTTGTCTGGCCTATACGATGACAGCGATCTTCAGCCTGCCGATCCATTTGGGGATTAAAGTCCATATCATGAATAATCACTGTATCTGCCCCAGTAAGGTTTAAACCTTGGCCTCCTGCCCTGGTTGAAAGTAGACATGCAAAAATTGTAGGATCATTGTTGAAAGTGTCAACAATGGTTTGCCGCTCTGAGACTTGAGTGCTGCAAAGAGAAGGAACTGTATCATTTGCATTTTAAAGATTCATTCTACCCTACCAAGGTTTTATAATATGTACTGAACTACTGTTGATCTTTAAAAAACAATAAATGTAAAGCCTTCTCTTTATAGCATCTAAAAGCAAGTGTACCTGCCATCTAATCGTCTGTAACTCATGCCAATTGTGTCCAATGCCCATTCAAGAATATCAAGCATTGCTGTCCACTGACTGAAAATCAAAGCACGATGACCCTCACGGTGCAATACAGGTAGGAGTTTTGACAGTGCCTGGTAGAAAACAAGTCATTGATAAACAACTAATTGGTAGTCTGAAAATGGCCTGGCGAATTATCTGAAGCACAGTGGTGAATCCTTTTCTTTGATCTTGCTATATGCAACTAAGAAAATACCTGACATTTTGCAGAACATAAAGCGTGTCTGTCATCAAGTGTTCCTCGACATCCAACACCGCCATAGGAAAGAGATAACTGAGAAGACATGAGAATCATAAAATACATCATGAAAATTAGAATAATGTAGGACTGAAACGAATATAAAGTAGAATTGTGTTAAGACACAAAGACTTGAAGTACTATAGAAGCTAGAGAGCAATGCAGGACCAAAATTATATAAAGTATAATGTTATTAAGATGCAAAGACTTGTCAAAGTAGCCAAAGAATAATGCAAGACCGAAACTCTAATATCAAGGAGAATTGTATTATGGAAGCTAATGAAGTTAAATTTGGTATTGTAGTCCTTCACCGGCCCAATATCACCTCAGATACCAACTGATACAACATATACAGAGAGAGTGCTCACAATTCTGGCACAATATTGACTGATATCAATATATAACAGGTCACACTTCCTAGTAAAACTCTGAATAACATCTTATTCAATAGGAATGATACAAAGTAAAATAAAAATAAAATGATGAAAAGTAGAATCATAATACAAGGGACCAGAATCATAAGATTCAAAGAAGAAACATCTACTGTTGTAAAGAGAAATCATGACTACTGTACTCCATGAGATCACTCAGATACATCAGTATACGATTCACTCTCCCTTTAAAAGTTGATGTTTGTTGACCCAATGCATTTCATGAATCTGATAGATGGGCTAATAGTTTGGCAATCTCTGACAAGGCCACTGAACAGTCATCTTGTAATGAGTTGCTTCCCCACAAGACTTTAGCTTACCTTAAATTCATGCATAGGTATTGGTTTAAGTTGAACTGAAACAATTTTGGTCCTGAAATTTCATAGTATCCTCAACTCTGTCATTTTTGCATTTCATTTCAACAATGGAAATATAAGTAGTGGCTAGGCCAGGTCAAAGGAGGCAACATCCAGATGAGTACAATATTTATGTCCCATGATCTTGAGCCACACCTTTTATCAGTCCCTATGGTACTCGAGGACTCCAACAGCGAGCCAGTGCAACACCCGTCGCCCCCCTCACCATCGGTCATCGTATCCAGGAGACCTTGACCTCATTGGCTTCATCTTCGGATATCTCTCTCCTTCTTGACTAATATCGAGTTGTCCAATTCCTACCTTGGACACTCTCACTTTGTATCACTATACCTATGATACTGTCATATACACTTTATTTTTCGTCT
>ML777172.1:581259-640892 GCA_009831015.1 Picea engelmannii | reverse complement strand
TATAATTGGTGATAATATCTTTCATTGATTATCTATCTCTATTGCAACTACATTGTTTATATCTGTTATGTTTACATAAGCAATTGAGTTACTTATTGAATATCCAGTTAATTTGCTTATTGTGGTGTGAATCAGGAAAGTGTCGAGTATCCCACTTGGGGAGGCATCACTTTCCTTGGTTCTTGAGTGCTTTGTGTGATTGTTGCCAGTGAAGGCAGTCCAAGGGAGTAAGTGCCATTGGGGCATGCTTGGCTTATGTGTGTGAATCACTTACATCTTTGTATCTCATTGGTATATCTTGTATCTAATTTGTGTATCTTTGTATCTAGTTTGTAAATGGTGTAATCATTTGTAACACTCAGGATTCTTTTATAACTAATTGTAAGCTTTGGTTTGGGGTAGTTTAACTGGTTCACTTTGTAAACCTTTGTAATAAACCACCCTCAAACTTAGTTGACCCCATTGCCCAACTTTAGGCACTAGTCTTAGTTGACTTAGGGAAGGGGTTGATTTTCATGTAGTTAACTTGCACTTTGCATTTTGCTGCTTGATCATCTTAGGCTAGTTTTCCCCTTTAGCCTTAACGAATTAAAACTAACTCCTAGAAACTTCAACTCTAAAATCAATCTAGTAACTAAGGACAACCCCCCTTGGCTTCTCTAGGAGTAAGCCTAGAAGGAAGAGGTTCTAGTCAAGGTGACAGTGTGGACTAAGAACCCAGGCATTGTGCCTCCAAGGACACACTAAGTGAGCAGGACTTAGCTCACGTTGGCAAGTGTGTATTAGGACGGCAACACCTTGGTTCCACACAGAATGCAAGGAGGCAAGAGCAGTGTACAAGGAAAATTAAAAACAATGAGAACTTATCCTTATAAAAGAAACTACTCAAAATGAAAGAAAAAAATCAAATATCAGAAACATAGACAAGTTGTACTGCTCAGAATGGCGAGAAAGAACCCCAGAGCATTTGGAGAGAACTGCAAATGTGGAAGCAAAACAAAGAAAATGATGTAATGCCCAAGCAATGGTTATCACATGCAAAAGAACTCTATGAAAACCCCACAAGGACAAAACCACCATGGAAAAGATAATGTTTACACAGGAGAATGTGGAAGTGGAATCGGAAAATTGGCTACAAGGAAAGCGAGGAATATCTAAGGGCCGCAACAAAAGCATTTGAAGTGGGGCAAGGACCTCCTAAACCAACATATAGCATCACTTTTTAATCAGACAACTAAAGAAGGTTTCTCAGACAGTTGGACAACAAGTTCATTCTGCCCATCTTCAAAGCGGGTGAGAGAATGGCCAAGGAAACTACAGGGTCATGATGAACACCCTGATATTCACTAAACTCTTTGATCAGATAGACGAAAGAAAAGTCAGAAAATAGGCAGAGGAAGAGGGAAAGAGAGTCAAGGGTCAAGTAGGATTTCAACCAAAACACTCTACTGTAGATCGCTGCCTCACTCTAAGGCACATGATAGAGAAAACATGAATCACGGGATCAAAAGTTTGTTAATTTTTTACTCGTGGTTCAAATCTGCATTTAGAGTTACAACCTACAACTACACACGAAGTCTTGGAACAACCCATCAATACTTCAGATCTGCTTCTACTAAAACAATATTCAGTAAATTCAGGAGCATAAACACTACACCCTATGAGGCGATTCAAAATGGCAGATAACTAGGACATATTCTACATAAATCTGCAATCTGAAAAATCAAGGCAGTAAGCATAGTCTCCAACAATGTTGATGTTTTTGTAGCAGCAAGAGGTATTCCCTCCTGGACAACTTTTCTTAGAGAAGAAGAAGATTCCAAGAAATCAAAGGAAGACCATTGAACAGTTGAAGAACACCCCGGAAGAGAAGTCGGCCCACAGGAAAATAATAGAGTGGAAATAGAATTTCCAGGAAGAGAAATCAACCCACGGGATAATAATAAAGTGGAAATATAACTTCCAGGAAGAGAAGTCGGCCCCAGCTAAGAGACAGAACAAGTATAAATAAAGGTGACACCTTGCTCATTTCATCATCACATCAGCTCTCTTCTCCTACTGCGCTTTGCCCAGTTGTCTCGTGGCAGTTGCCAGTTGTGCCAGCTCTGTGGTGCGCTATCTTGTTCTTGGTGATTTCTCTTGTGCGGTATCTCTAGTAGAGTTGTGCTAGTATTGTGTGGTGCCTCAACTACCCTTGCTAGGGTTTGACAAGGAGAAGAGATAAGTTCTTGTATCAGGGTTTCTTCATTATCAGTTTTTCTCTTGTGAATAGAGCTTGTTCATGGTTGTATTGTATTATCAGAAGGATTCTCTCTAAGAAAAGTTGGTTGAGTTTTTCCCCGGGTTCAGGGTTTTCCTAGGATAAATCTTTGTGTCTTCTTGTGCTTGTTTATCCCGCTTATATTTTCAGTATATGGTTGTTGAATGTAAAAGAAGATTTAAATACTCTGGTAAATCTATTGCTCTGAAAATGTAAGAAAATCTAACATGGTATCAAAGCAGGTTACCTTCCGAACAATCTAATCATTGGAAGGAAGATCGTGAGCAAAAATGGAAGGCCACATTGTTGAGATTTTCCGCTGCACATGAAATTTGCCACTGAACTGTTTGTTTGTCAAGCTCATTGAGCAATTTATTGGAGGACACTGAGATTAAGTTTTCCATAGATTAGCTCACCCTAGCCTACCGCAACTCCTGGTGGTCTCAGATTACAACTTGGTGAAAGTTGAAATTTCTCAGTTACAGTTGCCAGTTGCACAAACCTTGAGATTAAAAGACAAGCTGGATGGTGCTACAAATTTCAGATGTACACACTTGTATATAGGTTATATCATAAGGGTGTTTGCAGGAGATGTACACTTGGCAAAAGGAGATTTGACTTTGTCCAAGCAGTGACAAAGGGATCCTAGATCTAGTACACTCAAAGGAAGCTCAAGAATTGGAGGCAGCAATGGTAATGTCTCCTACAGTAGATGACAACTCGAAATCAAATAGCAACAACAAGACTCCAGGTTTTCATATTAGGTTTGATATTTTATATTGTTGCATCTTAAGTAAATGTTGTAAATGGGACAGCAGTCTTTAGAGTTCTATTTATGCTCAGTACTTTTGCTATCAAATGTTTAGTAACATTTGAATATTGTTGGTACAATGATCATTATGTAAATGCTCCCCGTTTAGTACTAATGATGCACTTATTTACAAGATGAAACTGATCTCTTCTAGGAGATGTTCTTGGTTGTTGTCTTTGTCCCAAGCAGGTTACCTTGTAAATTCCACGGAAGTTACAATGGAGATGTTTTTGTTTTGTTCTGGGCAGGTTACCATGGAGGAATAATTGGTCACAACACTAGAAAAGTGTTGTCCTTGTTCCTATTCCGGGCAGGTCACGGGTGATAGCTCTGAGAGGGAGCTATAGTGATGGTTGCAGGTGGCAACAGATTACATGGTCTCTGGTTTCAGACATGGAGCAGACTATTCAAACATGGATTCGTATACATGACAATATGCATACATATACCAAAGGCAAAAAGGACAAAGTTAGAACCTTTTGGAAAGAAGGATATTTCTGTGGGATACAGAGTGTTCCACACAAAGATTGATAGTGAGGAGCAGAAGGCTCCATAAGATGACCGTACAGTTCATTTGTTCACTCTTCAGATCATCAAGAAGAGTCAGTAAAGCCAGAAGGGCCAGTGGATCGACCCAGAGACGTGGCAGTGACCAGGTAGAGGCCAGCATGGCTTCGTGATACTTTGAAGGATGCAGTGAGACACGCAGTTCTTCGTGATACTCAGAGTTTCTCGAGTTACATAGAGTCATGGTTATGAGGAGCGGGTGGCTCCACCAATCGTAAGGTAGATGGCCCCACCAAGTACCAGCTCAGAGGGAGCTAGAGTTCAGAGGAAGTCAGCCCTCAACATCCAATAAGGAGGAGTAGCCTCCCAGGACAATTCATACGAGATCAGACTTCAAAGGAAGTCAGCAGATGCAGATTGCTCCAAAGATTGTACAGACTCAGAGGGAGTCAAGTTCCAGAGAGAGCAAGAGACCACACAAGTTTTCCATCTATGTGGCACTAATGAGAAAGATCCTTGATTCAGAACCTTCCACTTATGAGGAAGTTGCAAAGCAGCAAGTGTGGAAGGATGCTATGATGGAAGAGTACCAATCCATCATGAAGAATGATGTGTGGGAAGTGGTTCTGAGACCATAAAGGAGTGACTTCCAAGTGGATCTACAAGATCAAGCATGATGCAGATGGTAGCATAGAGAAGTACAAAGCTAGATTTGTGGCTAGAGGATTCTCCCAGAAAGAGGGAGAAGATTATGACGAGACATTTGCTCCAGTAGCCAAAAAAAGTGTACATAGAGCAGCCACAAGGTTTTGTGATCTATGGGAAGGAGTTCCATGTTGTAAATTGAAGAAAGCTTTGTATAGGCTTAAGCAGGCACCCAAGGCATGGTATGCCAAAATAGACAGTTATTTGATGAGCTTGGGGTTTACCAAGAGTAATGCAAATCCCAATATTTACTACAAGGTTGAAGATGGTTGCCCCTTGATATTGGTACTATATGTGGATGACATGTTTCTTACAGGAGATGAGAAGCTCATAGATGGGTGCAAGAGGGAGCTCACTTCAGAGTTCGAAATGAAGGATCTGGGTTTGATGCATTATTTCTTGGGATTAGAGGTGTGGCAAAGACCAGATGAAATCCTCCTTAGCCAAGGAAAGTATATAGTTGAGATCCTACAGAGATTCGGGATGATGGACTACAAGTCCATGGCCACACCTATGGTTACGAATCTGAAGCTCTTGAGTGATTCCTCTTCAAATTTGGTTGATCCCACAATGTACAGACAGTTGATCGGATCCTTGATGTACCAAGTTAACACTAGGTCGGATATATGCTTTGCAATGAACACATTGAGTCAATACATGGTTGAGCCTAGACATGTACATTTGGTAGCGACAAAGAATGTGTTGAGGTACCTGCATGGTACGGTTGGATATGGACTCAGATATGTCTCGGACAATAAAGTAAAGTTGCAAGGTTATATAGACTATGATTGGGCGGGGAGTGTAGTGGACAGGTAAAGCACATTAGGATGTTGCTTCAGATTGGGATGAAGTATGATCTCATGGTTGAGCAAAAAACAGAAGTCAGTGGCACTCAGTACAGCAGAGGCAAAATATATAGCAACTAGTGTTGCAATTCGTGAAACAATGTGGCTTCAGAAGTTGTTTGCAGGGTTATTTGATCTAGAGTTGGAACCAACTTTGATATATTGTGATAATCAAAGTTGTGTAAAGCTTTCAGAGAATCCAGTCTTTCATGACAAGTCAAAGCATATAGAGATCAAATACCATTTCATCTAAGACATGGTGCAGAAAGGACCAGTGGAGCTCCGGTACATATCCACAGATGAGCAGATAGCAGACATTCCTAGCAAGCCTATGTCTAGAGTGAAGTATGAGTACTTCAGAGACAAGCTTGGTGTGATGCAAAATGTCCACCCTCGTTGAGATGGAGTTGTGATGTTTCTCCTACAATGGGAAGATACTCTCCCTTTGGCCAAGGGTTTCCCAGATCAATCATGTGAAGTGACTGAGGGAGTAATGAGTAGCCTGGTACAAGTCTTGCCTACGCCATGTGAAGTGGCTAGGTGTGATTGGGACCATGGTGTTGCTTTGCCTAAGCCATGTGAAGTGGCTAGGTGTGAATGGGGCTATGGTGGTAGTCTTGCCCATACCATGCGAAGTGGATGGGTGTGATTGGGGCTATGGTGGTAGTCTTTCCCATACCATGTGAAGTGGATGGGTGTGATTGGGACTACTAGGAAAGGAGAAACATCATAGTGTAGTCTTATGACTAAGGTGGTAGTCTTTCCCGTACCATGTGAAGTGGATGGGTGTGATTGGGACTACCAGGAGAGGAGAAACATCATAGATACTTGCAGTGTAGTCTTGTGACTCTGGTGGTAGTCTTTCCCATGCCATGTGAAATGGATGGGTGTGATTGGAACTACTAAAAGAGAACATCATGGAAGAATACCTCCCTAGCTAAGAGGGAGTGTTGATGTTTTGGTAGCAGCGAGAGGTATTCCCTGTTGGACAACTTTTCTTAGAAAAGAAGAAGATTCCAAGAAGTCAAAGGAAGACCATGGAACAGTTGAAGAACACCCCGGAAGAGAAGTCGACCCACAGGAAAATAATAAAGTGGAAATAGAATTTCCAGGAAGAGAAGTCAGCCCACAAGAAAATAATAAAGTGGAAATATAATTTCCAAGAAGAGAAGTTGGCCCTAGCTAAGTGACGAACAAGTATAAATAAAGGTGACGCCTTGCTCATTTCATCATCATCACATCAGCTCTCTTCTCCTAGTGCGCATTGCCCAGTTGTCTCGTGCCAGTTGCAGTTGCAATTGTCAGTTGTGCCAATTCTGTGGTGCGCTATCTTGTTCTTGGTGATTTCTCTTATGCGATATCTCTAGTAGAGTTGCGCTAGTATTGTGTGGTGCCTCAGCTATCCTTGTTAGGGTTTGACAAGGAGAAGAGATAAGTTCTTGTATCAGGGCTTCTTCATTATCAGTTTTGCTCTTGTGAATAGAGCTTGTTCATGGTTGTATTGTATTATCAGAAGGATTCTCTCTAAAAATAGTTGGCTAGGTTTTTCCCCCAGTTTGAGGTTTTCCCAGGATAAATCTTTGTCTTCTTGTGCTTGTTTATCTTGCTTATATTTTCAGTATATGGTTGTTGAATGTAAAAGAAGATCTAAATACTCTAGTAAATCTATTGCTCTGAAAATGTAAGAAAATCTAACAAACAGAATAGCATACTTCTCTATTACTAAAGGAAACTACAACAACATCTACACAATTGTTGCAAATAATTGCTCTTACAGCTACACACGGATAAACACACTAACTCTCTACCTCACATAGACTTGCTAAGCTAATGTGCCTTCCTCTTCTTTTATAGACTAAGAAGAGTGGAGGAGTTACAATAGGTAATTATTGACCCTAAGTGGTTCATTAAACTTGATCATTTCATCCTCAATAAGTGTGCCCCATTATGAGAGAAGGTAACCCTCTTCATAATGCACTCCACTAGTGTTTCATTAATGACAGGAAGCACTCCACTAATCTACCTAACCGCTAGAATACAACCATCATGAATGTGCCATGCCCATGAACTAGTGTGCCCAGCATCAAGTGTAGTTACCAGCATTAAAGAAGAGAATAACTCCAGCAAAACAAAAGTGGTAAATAGCAATGTTGCATTTATCATTATCGGGAATTTATTGTCGTGGGTCCGAAATTTAAATTATCAGGAAAAATATCAGAAATTATCGAAAAACTTTAAAAAATACAAAAAAATCATTTTTTCGATTTTTTAAACTTCTAAAGCAACATCAACATCAAACAAACATGTTGTCACATAAATATGAAAATAAATCTGCAATATAAGATGTATAAGATGTCAAATGGCACATCAAACATCGATACTGAAATATGATAATGTCCTTGAGTCATAATTCCTGATAGGATAATACAAAATCACATCAAAACAAAAATAAATGTATCTCATGAGATGATCATCACGAGGCATCTAGATACTCGAACTCAAATTGACTCAGACTGATTTGATTTCAATAGATTGGTTTACTAAAAAATACATTAAATATTTAAATTTTAATTAAAAATTTATATTTTAAAGATTTCAAACCAAGATTCCAAAAAATTATTGAAATTTTGAAAGAAAGCATTATGAATGAGTGAGCAAGAACATTTAAATGGCAAACATAAATGACAAGCAATGTTCCACCATCTCTTATATTAGGAACCTCATCATTAGTATCCCCCTTTGTCTTTTGTCTAACCTTTTCCTCTACCTCAATCCTCTAAGGACTTCAGTCAACACCACCCTATTTTGATGAAACTGCCTAATCCAAACCTTATAATATGGTTGAAAAATTTTAACATGCTTAATCAATGATTTTGGTTTGAGTGAAGGGTACATTTTTTCTAAGGCCATGACAAAAGAGTTCAACAATCAATACCACCAACATCAAGGTACATAAAGGGCTTGGCGGTCTTGATTAAATGCCATTCCCATACCCTCCTACATGATAGAATCCAATGAAAATGTTACAATCCTACCAATCGTGAAATCTCGAAAACTCTGAAGTCTGTTGAATTTTGAATGGGATTGAAATTCTACTTTCTACATATGAAGTCCAGTGAGGTTGGAAGCACTCTCAAACATCCTGAAACAATTAATGAATGTTAAAACTTAAGTAAAAGGATAAAAAGGAAATGTCGATTTTACTTAAGAATGTAACATTACCATTAATCGAGGTCCAAGTTTGAACACACTAGCTTAATTTCCTAACTCACTTTTGCAAAATGGGTTTAAAAGACCAAAAATCTGATTATAAGGTGATATTGATGCAAACAGGGCAATAATTTCAAGATTGGAATTTATTGCGATATATACCAGCGATATTATTGTCAAGTTGGGTTTTCGCAATAATTCCAATCTTATCACAATACGTGCAACACTGGTAAATAGGGTCGATAAAACAAACTACCCTTGTGAAGATCACCCTCGCAAGTGTGCCATTGAGTTGCTCACCTAGGCTGATGGGAGAAAACTTCGAAGCAACCAAGGAAAAATTTTAACACTCCCTCTTTGTGAGAAGGTGTTCACCAAACCAAGCCTCTCCCTCAACATCTCAAATTTCAAGAATCTTCAAGGCATATTTCCCTTGCTCAAAGAAGACTTCATTAGCAACTGCATGATGAAAATGAATCTTGATTCCGTGGTGGACTTTGGAACAGTCTCCCTGACATCAAACTCCCCTATGATAGCATCCTACTATACTTGCTCTTCAAGTGTTTCCTTACTGTTGGAAGATTATGTCATACAAATAGAATTCACTAGTGTAACATGAGTAGGAAACTTCCTAGGAGGATTACTCACCCAAAATGTAGCTTAGGTGATCCCTCGATCATTTAAGGATTTTACAACAACTAACACACTCGCTACAAATACTTTCTCTCACACACTAGTAAACACACTAACTTTGTACCTCAAATAGACTTGCTAAACTAATGTGCCCTACTCTCCTTTTATAGAATAAGAAGAGTGGGGCAGTTACAATAGGTACTTACGAAGCCCAAGTGTTGTGTTAAACTTGACCATGCCAAACTCAATAAGTGCATCCCCTTATGAGAGAGGGTAACCCCCTTCATAAATGCACCCTACTAGTGCTCATTAATGAGAGGAATCACTCCACTAATCCACCCAACCATTGGGATATGAAAATCATCATAAATTTGCCATGGCCATGAAGTAGTGCACCTAACATCAAGAGTAACAACCAACATTAAAGCACTCCACTACTTTAGCTAGGCAAGTGTGCCCATCATGAAAGAAAACAAGTCCAACAAAACAGAAATGGTAAAGAGCATTCATAAAACAAACTACCCTCATAAAGATCACCCACACAAGTGCTCCATCTCTCCCTAGCTCTGACATTTCTGTTGATGCTCACCTAGGATGAATGGAGAAGAACTTTAGAGTAACCAAGTAAAAATTATAACAAAGTTACGGTATTGCTTCGTAGATTTCAAGAAGGCATTTGTTACAATGTTGAAGATAATCGTATGGTAAAGGCTAGTAGCAATGGGGGTTCTAGATGAATGGAAAGTAAGAATCCACAACCTATCCGAGCAAGTAAAGGAAAAAATCAAAGCCAAAGAAGGGATATCAAATGATTCACTGATCAAAAACCAAGATCCACAAATAGGAAGAAGCTTTTCACGAAGAAACAATATGGTCTAGGGAAAACATGGTGACAAGAACAAGATTTGGATTCCGCAAAGAAAGGATAGACAACAAAGAGGGGGAAAAGCACAACGTTCCTAGGGCGTTTCGACCATTTCCAGTGATGTTTCATGCATTTTTTTAGAAGTTTTCAAGCCACCTAAGTGCCTAAGAGGGGCCTGCACCCCATAGGAAAATATCTCCCTGTCCATGCCAATGACCCTTTAAGACAAAACAAAGATAGAGGATTGAGCTTTGAGGAGTTTATCGCCTTGGTAATTAATGGTAATATTAAATTTAGAAATTTCGTACAATATGGCCAACGAAGCATTGTACAACCTATAAACACATCAAAGAAGGGTCAAAAACTAAAATCAGCAGCTAGAAAGAAGCTTTTCATGAAGAAACAATAGAGTCTATAGCAAACATGGTGGCAAGTATGATAAAGGTCGAAGACAAGATTAAGAGATCATATAATGAAGGATAGACAACAACTAGAAGTGGGAAAAGTAGAGAACGTACAATGAGTCCAATAATTCTTGGTACCGTGATCATAGACCAAACCTACATATTAACAGCTCTTTCTTTTCATTTCTTTGTTGCAATCTTTTTTGCAATGTTTTTAGCGTAGACTAACTTCACTAGAAAGTATATGCATATTTGTACATGGTGGGAGTGCAAACACTACTCCTTTTGCTACTCGATCAAATGTAGAAAAAGTGCCAAGCCTCAAGCTAAAAGAAGTGTAAAATAAAAGCAGAAAATAAATCAAAACCATGACAAGTAGAAAGGATCTAAGAATGTAGATTTCCACATTAGAAGATCATTGAGAGGGAAGGTCAAGTCCAACAAAAGAACCAACGATCAGAAGGTCGAGAAGAGTGAGTGAAGGGGACCAACAGAAGGGTCTTAGAGAGTCATATCTAATAGTGGAAAGCCCGCCATTAAATATGTGTTATGGCTTGCTTATGTTGTTTGAGTTTTCTGGAGATAAATTGTGTGTAAGAAGATTATGGAACGTCCAACATTTCGAGTGGAAACTCCACCCATCATCAGGGACACATAAAAGTTTAAAAGATAATAGAAAGGAGTGTTGGGGTTTGTATGTATAGCATGAAGATTGATAGCCGTTGTGAGAAATGTGGAAAAGCAAAAATAAAATAAGAAGTCTTTGTACTAAAAATAACAAAATATTAAGGGATCACCGTGTAAATAATAGAGGTTATTGATTGTAAAATAATAGAATAAAACAGGTTAAATAAAAATATTGGGGAGGGAGAGATCAAATAATAGTGATTATAGACAAAATAATAAGGAGAATTAAAGGTATAGACCTAAGAGATAAAAAGACAAATATACCCGAAACTAAGTGTCAATAAAAGATCAAGAAAGCGATCTAGGGGGGGTGTTATGAAAAAGATTAATCTGTGGAAAATAAAGAAAGGCCAAAAGAACAAGAAGGGAGCGGGGAGGGGGGGAATAGAGGTAACGAACTGAAGAAAATAGTATTTAGGAGTTAACTTTGAAGATCATATACTAAACCACAAGCAAAGAAGAAAGAGAGGGGAAGACTTAATGGCTCAACCGATGAATAGTGGGTTTCCAGGATTGACGAAATTTGTAGTTGTTATCCCCCATGCCTAGGGGTAACTAGAGGAGATCATGTCTCATGGCTCGCAATGAAGACAGTGATCCTGACCATGACAATGATCAACTTGTCCACAGATGCAACCCAACACCCCCCCTCGAATTGTCTCTTGTACTTCAGATCAACCAAACCGATCACATCCAGTCAACTCGATGTATGGGAGATGGTAAGCCAGCGTCACCATGAGGTATGTTAGTCCTTTCATGCAAAGTGTTGTGCTTAATTTACTAGGGATGTGAATCAGGATCATTGGTTGAAGTTGGATAATGGATCATAAGCTCAAGAAGTTATGTTTGTTTCCTTGTTTCAACTTGGTGGCTAGCATTTGTGCCCTAGTCTCGTGTTGTCACCACCCCATGGAAAAGGGGTACTATGGGGTACCATCACAAGGGTAATATTTTGTTTCCCCACCATACTTAACACTTTTCATCCTAGAGCCTATCGCAGTGTACTAAACTTCAGTAATGGGTCATGGTCCATTCTGTCATGAGAAGAGGGGCTGAAGGCCCAAAGGTTTATTACATCTGCTAGCAAAAGAAGAATAAAGAAAAATTATTCTAAAGAAAGAAAGAAAGAATAACAAAGGACTCTTAAAAGCCAATCCAAACTTGAGCTCTACACTTTTCGTGTTCGCCCCAATCCCAAAGCAGTGATGCTATAGCTTGAAACCTTATAAAGGGGACTTCCAAATATGATAAGAGGATAGTAAAAAGGCAGATTAAGGGGTTTGGAAAAACGTAGCGCTTAGAAAGTGGTAACTCAAGAGCAAGCACACCCTCCACAAAGGCGCTCATAGAAATGGTCTCAATGACACCATAAGCCATGAAGTAAGCCCAACACGTACCTCTATCACACCTACTCTTGAAGGGTTCTTTTCTTTCACTACTTTCCCCTCTACTTGGGTCTTTTCTTTCATTGTTTTGGTTGGCACACCTAATAGGGTTAGATAAGGTCCTCCCATATTCAAACTTGCCAACTTCCATAAAGTCCTGAGCTAATGTGAAATATGAAGGGGATGCATCATGTGAATTATTTTTGGTAACTTAAAACAACGTATGTTCCATGATTTAAGGACCGGTATATCTTAGGAACATCAACTTTACTTAATATCATATTTTGTTTTGATTTGGATGCCCCTGACATGGTTCTTGAAGGACGCCACAGGCTTTCACCTAGGACGTTGTGCCTCTATTGCAGGATATGGCACATGTGATGCAAAGTATTGAGTCACCCAATGGTTTGACACATTCAAACATTGGCTCTCACATCTTCACGACCTTGGACGATGGGCAAATGGGCTTGATTTTGACAAATATAGTCATGATGGAAAAACTTATGGGCAAGAAGCCCATACTATGGACAGTGCACACACACATCACCCAGCCATTTGATGGACGATGTTGCACTTGGTTTGGCTTGGACAACATACAGAGATGATGTACACCCTCTTACACCATGCATACCATCCTTCACACCTTGAACGTTGAGCCTTTTTTATGATGACGTCATGCTAGGGCTTGATGGAGATGTTGGGGTTTGCCTACCACATGGACACCACATGATGATTTGAGGTGGCATGGCAATTCTTCAACCTTGCTTGCGCTTTGGATGACAACACGTGACCTTGGGAGGCCCTCCTTCAACCCTAGGAGGCTTGACGTCACCACATGTGTGGCTTTAGGATTTATATTTGCATTTGTTATTGTTGTAGAGGCTATTTTGGAGGGGTCGGTCCCACTTGTAAATTAAAATAATAACATTTTCTGGACAATAGCACTTGTTTACCTCATATAAATAAAGGGGGTGCTCATTTCATTTTATCATCATCAGATCTCCTCACATTTGTGGGAGAGCTACTCTAGAAAACTTCGCTCTCTTTCTTTCTCTTGGATCTAGTACGCACCACTAGGAGGAGGATTTTCATTGGACATTTTTCTCTTGTTGATGATTGGATGGTGATCTAGGGTTTCCTCATGCATGCGCTTTGCTTATTAAGTCCTCTTTGTTCAAGTTTCATTGGTTGTGTGTGTATATCTTGGTATATGCTCTTTTAAAGGCTTAATTGTTGCATGTTATCTTGTACTTGAAACCCTAGGAGGGATTAAGAGGCTTTATTCCTCTCCCTACTTTCATTTGTCATCAATTGTTGAAGCATTAAGGTTTTGTGCTAGAGCTTAAGAGGCTTTATACCCTAGTGTTTAATCTTGTTAATGAAATCTTGTCGCTAGAGGTTAGAGGAGAAAACAACACCTAGGGTTTATGAGGCTATATGCCCTAATTGACCCTCATTTCTCTTGCACCTAGCAATTCCATGGTGTTTTGCTTGACCCCATTGCCCAAGAAAAGGAAAATGGCACTAGTCTAATAAATTGCAAATGATGGTTAAAACCCTAATTAGATTTAAAACCTTTTCTCACTCAAAATGCTTTCGTAAAGTTGATTTGTGACATCACATGCAAGCTAATTCTACCTCAACATTTGGCAAAATCACTTGTTTACTTCTTGTTGTCATAAATTATTTGCTACAGCCATTAGAGCTGCATATTTTGCTGCAAATTCACTTAATATTGTGGCAAAACTTGCCCAGAAAATTGTTCTAACAATTGAATATTATTGCTCATGTTATAAGCTAAATGTTGGGGGTCAATTATGAATTTTCTGGGTTGTATTTCTTTTTGTTGTTATTAATCTTTCATTGTTGATATAAACTGGTTGACTGCTGCGAATTTACAACAGCAGTAGGTTTTACTTGCCATCTAGTGTCTAGTGTTGATTATTATGCTATACGACTTGGTAATTGTCTATATTACACTTTCGATTGTTTATTGTCTCGTACAGGTGAATCAATTACCTTGGTATCTTTCTTACCTCTCCTAGACCTAGACCTAATCTTAAGGTGAACAAGATAGAGGGTTGTAGGCTCAGCTAATTTTGTTATTTGATCCCTTGAGGTCACTAGGGTAGCCTCCCTTGTGTTGGATTTTCTTCCATCACTAAAACGAGTGAACGAGGGAAGTGTTTACTTAGGTGACAGTGATAGAAACTTCCAATTGTTACACAAGATTAGGATCTTGTGGAGGGCTTTGCACAAGTACAAATTCTATGATAACAGTAGCCATCTTCTCAATTGAAATTTTGGGATGCTTTTCAATTTCTAGAGCTTCCTTAATGATACGAGTAGTAAGTGTAGATTTTCTGAGGTCCTATGAGGCTGCCACCTAAGGTCTGTCTCCTTGACCTTAGTATGGCTCTAAGTTTCAACTGTGTGGCTGTTTTTTCTTGCTGTTTTAGGACAGCAAACAATCACCAAACTTTTTGTTCAATACTTGATGGTTAAGTGCTCTTTTAAGGTGCCCTTGCAAGTGTTTTCTTTACTCAATGTTAGCACATGCAATATACATTAAAACACAGAACACTACCTCTAGATCTTGAACTTTAAAATGCTGATCTACACTTCTAAGCATGCATAAATTTGACACATAGATTTTTGGTCAACATGGCCCTGGAAAAACCCCCCCATGGGGAAAACCAATTTGGAGCAGATATATATAGAAGGCCTCAAAGCAAAATGTACAACACAGGAAACATAAACAAGTGAACCTGGTACAATAGAAACCATTGTCTGGTACCTTGGAGTTCCTCGAAGACTTTCCCACAAGCCTTGTAAAGTAAGGCGCCCCTTGCCTTGGTGAGCCTTTCTTCCTCTTGCTTACTTGTCTTTATATTGATCCTTTGCTTTGAGCTTGCCTTTAACACTGAGATGCCATGATCCTTTACTCACTTGAATGCTTGAATGACCCTTGCCTTTTCCCTTGAAGCTTGCGCCCTCCTCCAAGATGTGGTGCGCAACTAGCTTTGGTACACCCTCTCCTCTAGCAAATGTCTCCCACTGCATGCGCCCTTAGTGCTCCTCACTAAGGCTCCCTCTCAAATGATGCACACACCCCCACACAACTCTCTCATGCAAATGGGTGCGCCTCTCCTCAAGAAATGTGCCAATGCTCCTCCAAGTGCACCCTCAACCAAAGAATGTGCCCTCACTCAAGTGTGAGCCTCCTCCTCCATGGAAGCTCCTCCTCCAAGCTATGGCGCCCTCTCCTCACTCAATGGGCAAACCCTCATGCAAGTGCGCCCCTATCTCCTCAAGAAATGCACCCTTGCTCTCCTCCTCCTCTCCTCTTCTCACAAGTGAATAATGAGCTCATAAAGGAACTATACCCTCCTTTAGCCTCCTTTGGCCAAGCCCTAAAAGATCAATGGCCTAGATCCAATCTAGCCAAATCTAATCAATGGGTAAGATCTCATCCAAAAATCTCACTAACAAAACCCACTTTCCTTAGTTGCTTTATGTCTATTAATTCACCCACTTTATGAATTAATTGTCACTTTATGACTTAAGTGACATATTTCACTTTTGACTTAAATCTCCTAAGTCAAAGTGAAATTAGAATCATAAAGTAAAGTACAAGGGTAATAGTCTCCCCCTTTGTGCTTAGAGACTCATAAGCACATGGGAACCACTTTCCAAGGTACCCAAATCTCAACAGTGAGGTGTTGATGCAAGAATTTTGGTTTGGTCTAAGCAAATAAGGTGTTTGAGTTGTGAAAGAGTTCTGCAATAGCTGATTTTGAGATGTGGTTATGGAAAGTGTCCACCATATGTTCTTTAAGGCGGGATTCGAAAGACCTGCCAATTTGGCCAATGTATGATTTGCCACAAGAGCAAGGAATTTGGTAAACACATGGGCCAAGCATAGGGTCAAATTGGTCTTTGGTAGTTCTAAATAAATGTTTAAGAGTTTTATAGGGTTTAAAAAGAGTCTTAATACTCTTTTTGGCCAGAATCTTAGAAATCCGGTCCATGGTGCCTTGAATGTAGGGAAGAGAGATGTGAGCTACGGGTGGGGAAGTGGAAGGAGAATTACCAGGTTTAGGATGGCGAACAGATCGGAAAGCATTATTAATTTGAGAGGTAGAGTACCCATTGGACATAAGAGCATTTCTCGAATAAATGGGGAGCAAAGAAACCTCTTTCTTTAACCATCTTAAGAACACTTCACCCCATATCCAATTTACTATGGAAATCCTAAAAGAAAATTCTCTTCAATTTTTAGATGTTCTCATTTCTCGTCAATCTGATGGCACCCTTACCCATCAGGTTTATAGGAAAAAGACTCACACCGATAGCTACCTTCATGCCCAATCTCACCATCACCCAACCCAAAAATCTGCTATTTTAAAAACTTTGGTTACTCAAGCCTATCGAATCTTTGCTCCTCGTTTCTTCGAGAAAGAAGCAACCCACCTTGCTAAGGCTCTTATGGCCAATGGGTACTATACCTCTCAAATTAATAAAGCTTTTTCATTTGTTCGTAATCCTAAACCTAGTAATTCTCCCTCCACTTCCCCACCCGTAGCTCACATGTCTCTTCCATACATTCAAGGCACCACAGACCAAATTTCTAAGATTCTGGCCAAAAAGAATATTAAGACTCTTTTTAAACCCTATAAACTCTTAAACATTTATTTAAAACTGACAAAGACAAACCCTAGGCCCAAGTGTTTACCAAATTCCTTGCTCCTATGGAAAATCGTGCATTGGCCAAACTGGCAGGTCTTTCAAAGCATGCCTTAAAGAACATATAGCAGACAATTTCCACAAAGCTCACATGTCTCTTCCCTACATTCAAGGCACCACAGACCAGATTTCTAAGATTCTGGCCAAAAAGAATATTAAGACTCTTTTTAAACCCTATAAAACTCTTAAACATTTATTTAAAACTGCCAAAGACAAACCCTAGGCCCAAGTGTTTACCAAATTCCTTGCTCCTGTGGCAAATCGTACATTGGCCAAACTGGCAGGTCTTTCAAAGCCTGCCTTAAAGAACATATAGCAGACAATTTCCACAACCACATCTCAAAATCAGTGATTGCAGAGCACTAGCACAAGTCTAAACGCCTTCTTTGCTTTGACCAAACCAAAATTCTCACATCGGCACCTCACTACTCTCATATCATTCGAGAAGCACTAGAAATTGAAATGCATCCCAATAATTTCAATCGGGAAGATGGCTACAAACTTAGCCAATCCTGGAAACCCATTATTCATCTGTTGAGCCATTAAGTCTCCCCCATCCTTATTCTTTTGGCCTTTCTTTATTTTCTACAAACTGATATTTTTCATAACCCCCCCTTTACATTGCTTTCTTGATCTTTTATTGACACTTATTGGTTTCGGGTATATTTGTCATTTTATCTCTTAAGTCTCTACCTTTAATTCTCCTTATTATTTTGTCTTTAATCACTATTATTTGATCTCCCCCTCCCCTATATTTTTATTTAACCTACTTTATTCTATTATTTTACCATCAATAACCTCTATTATTCAGACAATCATCCCTTAATATTTTATTATTTTTAATACAACCGCTTCTTCTTATTTTATTTTCATTCTTCCACATTTCTCATAACAGCTATCAAGCTTCCAAGGCAAAATAAGAGGAGAGTGAAGGTTGCTCAATCAATTCATAAACCAACATAACGAGTTTGATGACTACCAAATAATACCATCTGCAAGGGGGTTCGGCTTTATTATCTTGGAAGGATCCCAAGATCGAGGAGCCTCATCAATCCTCACATCCAAGGCCTTGTGAAAAATTCAATGAAACCTGTACTCTCTCTCTCTCTCTCTCTCTCTCTCTCTTGGTCCCTAAGCAACATGGCCTTGTGAACAATTCAATGAAATCCGTACTCTCTCTCTCTCTCTCTCTCTCTCTCTCTCTCTCTCTGTCCCTAAGCAACACGGCCTTGTGAATAATTCAATGAAATCCATTTCCGTTCTCTCTCTCTCTCTCTCTCTCTCTCTCTCTCTCTCTCTCTCTCATCTGACACACTCTTTTCAAATGCTCATAAAAGTTCACATTTATGAGCAATGAAATATTGTGGGTAAAATATGCTTCCACACATAAGCCAAAGACAATATACAGATGCAAATTCTTAAGTAAATGTCTCTAATCTGACACACTCTTTTCAAAAGCTCATAAAAGTTCACATTTATGAGCAATGAAATATTGTGACTAATATGCTTCCACACATAAGCCAAAGACAATATACAGATGCAAATTCTTAAGTAAATGTGGTAAAGAATCGAGGAAAAAAGCAACAAAATCCCAATTACAAAAAATATGCATGCATTTAACTTTAAAGTTCACTTCAATATGGAAGTGCCATATTCTTGCATTTCAATTACATGACGTGAACAACTATTTTGGGAGGAAAACCTATATTTTAACATTTAGAAACCTTATACCAAAGCTAACCTAAAGATGATACACAGCTCCAAAATTCTTGAAGGAATCAAGAAACAACAAGCATACAAATTCTACTATTAAATGGCAGACACTAAATAAGCTTGTATTTTAATGTCATATTTCAGTCACAAGACTTGGACAGATGTTAAATGAAAAAGCTATTTCAGAAAACATATAAATTCTCTTCAAATCTAATCCAAGTACGATGCACGAAGTTAATACAGTAAGGAATATAAAATAGTCAAGAAACTTCTTGACAACAATGGAACTAAGTATATGTCCATGCAACATGGTTTGAAGCATGAGATGCCTGAATGCACATGCACACACAGACACCCACATAGCCAGAGACTTAAAAATATATGCTTACCTGGTGCAATGAAAAATCATTGTAACCCAGAATCTCTTCTCTGACTCTATCCAGGGTGCATTGATCACCAAAAGCACCCCTTGCATGCAAAATTCTAGCCAAATTGTGTACATCGGTTTCAGTGTAGATACGCCTAACTAGCAAAGGATGATTGGCAATCTGTGAAAAAACACAATTACATCCTTAATAAACTACTTTAATATAATTCACAAGACAAGCTGTGCAAACCACTATATTAGCATTTCTGCAGACCTTTCGAAACTGTGTGAAGTAGTTCGAAATCTGGCGCCGAGGAAGAAAATCAGCAACATTCTCTACTGCAGACCCTGTGCTTTTTGCCAAGCGTGCTAAAGAAGCTGCACGGTACTCCTCAATAGCTTCTTTATATGCAGCAGCCTGCTCTGGCACCATTGTCAGAGACTCTACCTGTATAAAACAGACTGCATGTGTCAGAAAATCTCAACCAAATGAATCCTTCTGTTAGACATAATCCAGAATAATAAAGATTTCTCTGAATAATCTAGTATGGGCCCTGTGAAGCCACCATGGTAGAATTCATAGACATGCTTCTCTTTTAAAGCAACACTAGAGCATCTGCTATGAATACAAGTGGCAGAATTCTTCTCAGAAGATCCCATCAATCACTTCCCTTCGTTGCTTGCCCAACGTATGAATATCTCTGCAAGTTATTCCTAGTGTTTCATGGATCAAATAATCAACCAAGTCTCTCTCATAGATCCTATTTGGGAATCAAACGAATAAATGGCTTTATTATGATATTAGTAACTTTAGCTCAATAGATCAGCTTATAATAAAAGAAACAATCTACCAGAAACCAGCAGAAGTAAATAGTGTCTACTAACAAACAATGTAAATGGCAAATCTGCTAGCATTATTCCAACCTTTTGAGTCTTTTGTACTAGCTGCTGCATAACATCTGATTTTAAGCGCCTTAGAATAAATGGCCCCAGAATTGATTTGATACGAGCAATTAAGTCTGTATCTTCTGCCGAAGCACTCAGAACCTTCTTCAAATCCACATCTCCAGTTTCAAAAATATTTGGCATCATGAACTCCAAAAGCGACCACAGCTCCTGGAAAAATGTTCACTTCAGATGCATAATTGCATATTATAGGATCTAACACTTCAAATAAAACTCCGCACTTCATAACACAATCACGTTGGTGACAGCTACATAAAATAAAGAATTGGCATGATTCTGACCAGCTTTGGCATTACAATCTATATTTAAATTTTAAGCAAATAATTCAAAAAAATTACACATGTTTGGTAATTCACACTGTACTCGATCACCTTTTTTATTCTTGAAATGATACTCTTGCAACCATCCTTTCTATGGATAGAAGGAAAGAAGAAATTATCATACTAGGTAAGAACACTTGAAAACACACTCAGCAAAGCATAACCATCATCTTGATCCATTACAAGTCAAGTAAATAGCATAATCCAATAACAGCTAAAAACAAATGAAGTATTTGTGTCTAAGCTTGCTTGCTTGTAATCAACTGTTGAGGGCCAAATCTAATGTCCAACTCTTTTGTGCACCATCCAACAGAAGAGGACTATGCAGCAGTTCCAAAGTAAGCAAAAAGACAAGCATGAAAACTTAAAAGAATGAATGTGGGACAGCTACTCTGATTTACAGGAGTATTACTTAACATATCTAGCTTAACAGAGAATCTATTTGTGATTCCATATTCAAACACTAATCAAAAGAACAAACTCAAAAGTTTTGATTTATAGCACTATGGAGGTGTTCTGTTCAGTTTCTGCAGCAATTACTTTCTCACCTAACACCTTTCTACTATGCAAAGATTAAAATTTCCCATAATTGTATTCCTTCCTTGTCTCTGGCCTGCAAGCACACATTTACTGGAAGATATGAACCATCCACAAACCTTTCTGTCTAGGCTCCATCTGTTATTTTGTGTGGCAAGAGACTCTAAAATTACTATCTGACATCTGTAAACAATGTTCAAGAATATGTTTTAGCTCATGATATAACTAAAGAACAAATGTATTTTGTTCTAGCTTGTTACTAAACTCATCTGAATAGTTCCTTGAGATACTTGGATTTTCCGCACATTAATTTCCAAATATTTTTTATGTGTTTCAAATTCTCTTTTGAGTCTCATGTAACTTTATTGCATATGAGCTTCAAGGAGTCATAACTGTCTCTAAAGTCGCCTTCATACCTATGCAAATATAAGTCCAGCTCTAAAGGAAAATTAAATAAACTAAAATTAATATTTCCAAAGGGAATACACGATAATAATAAAGAAGACTTTGGATGATTCTAATGGTAAAAGCAGGCTTTCTCATATAATATACAAAAAAAATTAAAATGCATCCATTATGCTAAGAACCAGAAAAACAAATTACTCAAAAAATTGGGCGCTAAAAAATGCATCCAGAAATCCTCTTGGTAACTAATCTTCTTGGTAAAAAATGCTAAGAGTTTGTTTATCACAAACTAAAATATCTTGAAAGCAAAGATATTGATGAAGAGTATGCATCCCAGAGATAATGAACAAAAGCCAGTACCTAAAGATTGTAAAAATCAATCCCTCGGGATGAATACACACATCAAACTAGATAAAAACAGACTTCTAAGAGAAAAAATAGCTGGTGAAATAGCTCATATAGATGGCTTTACCTCAAGATCATTTTGCAGCGGAGTTCCTGTAAGCATTAGCCGTTGCTTTGCATTCTGTGCAACAGCCATTAAGTTTTTCCTTCTGTAACTGCTCCGATCTTTTAGAACATGTGCTTCATCCATTATAACACAGCTCCAACTCCACTTCTTCAACACTTTACGATCATCTTTCTGTTGTGCACTGGTTGATGACAACAAAACAGCAGAATCAGATCAGCCAAACTTGATGGTCACTTCAAGTGGAAGACAGGTAAGCAACAAGATACATATGCAAGTAATATTCAGTTAACAGCTTCATATATGCTGACCAACCTGTGTCTTTCAAAAAGCGAATAGCATACCAGCACCACATTGAAAGGAGGTGGTGCACCAGACTTTGCAAGAGAATTTAGTCTTTTGGATAAGACTGCCCGTCCAGACCCATGAAATTGAATGACGGTGAATGAAGGGCACCATTTTTTAAATTCTCTTTCCCAATTCTCTAAAACAGAAGCTGGACAAACAACCAAATGGGGGCCTGGATCTTTGTCCAAATGTTTAAGTAGAGATAAAAATATGATAGCCTGCCACAGTTATCCATGAAATTGTGACTGATGACTTATTGACACAAGAGGTCAATTGCAATTAATTCATACCTCGGTACAATAAATAATTCAAGAATATCATACCTGTACAGTCTTACCGAGTCCCATCTCATCAGCCAAAATAGCTACCAAAAAACACCAATTTTTGTATCAAAACATTATGTAGCTAATTAAGCATATAAAGGAATAATTGATGATACGCAAAAACAATTTCATAGTGATTCAGAGGCAAGGCATAACAAAATTCAACCAATCCATATCCCAAATAGATGGATCAAAAATGATATTTCTAGTTTATTCCTTGATACGCAACTCAATCTTCAATGAGATAATTCCTAACTCTACAATTCAAGTCCATGCATTTAATATGCAAAACTGCCTATTTTGTCCATGTAAGTTAAATCTTACTATCAGGACCAGTGTATGATATGAGACGAGATGAAAACAAACTAACCTACCATCTAAAGACAAACACATAAAACTGGGTTATGGAAAACAAAGTTATCAGAACAGGAACCAGACTGTTACCAGACAAGCCAAAATCTTGAACCAGACCGTAACCGAGGAAAAAGTGTCAAAACTGGTTGACTTAAAATACATAAAACATGCAAATTTTAATTATATATATATATATATAGAGAGAGAGAGAGAGAGAGGGACAGAGAGATCCAAACCATCAGACATTAAATATATAATTTTTGATCATGTATATAATATATAGCATGTAAGGGTGGATATAACAAAATGGGACTGAGTGTGATACATATCTAAACCAAAATACACAAACATTGAGGCTCTAAATGGCCTCTAGAGTCCAAAAATACCATACTGTGATACTACAACAAATCACTATGACATATCATCAAAATCATCCCTACACCAGTATCCAAGCTCACTCCAAACCAACTCTCTTCACTGCAGCTCTATAATCTCCAATAGAGGAGAAGCATAATTATATAGCCTTGGATTAGGGTTTTGGACGGGGAGGATTAATTTTTTTTCGTTTTTTTATTGTTTGTGTTTTTTGGGCAAATAAGCATCACTGATCGGATAGGTTAAGCCAGTTAAGTCAAGAGCCGAGCCACAACCAATTTGGTTTTGGTTTGAGTCTAGAAGGAGAAATATCAAATGAACAAGTGAGAGAAAAAGCAGCCAGAGTGTGCCAACACCAGATATGGGTGCCCGTACGCTTAAACACTTTATCTTAGAGAGCCTTAGCTCAATGATCAAAAAATGATGTAAAATTGAGGTTTGCAATGTGTATTTATACACAACTCAAGTATTTATACAATTTTGTACAAATGAGTTTTGCAGTTTGGGATGCATTATCTTCTCATCTCAACATTTGCAGAACTAGGGTTTCTAAATTTGATTTCTCGGAATCATATCAGATTGGATGTAAGCCCTTTCCTACCTACTTTGCTGCTGTTAGAGTTTCTTCTTAGCTGTTCATGCTGTTGTGATTAGATTTTGGAATCCGGAAGAGAACCAAATCCGAGGAATATCAGGGCTGTTTTTTATGGACTTTTGCTGGCTGGATAGGTTGATTTGTAGGGCTATTGGGGCCTATTTTATACACTGATTATTGATATTTTGTCCATTGATTTGAGCACCCAGCACTAGGGTTTCTACAGGGTTGTTCATGGAGGTCATATCACAACCACCTGTTTTATTTCAGCCTTTAATTTTGAGATTGATCTAAAGATTTTGGATAGCGGCATTTCCGTAAGGACTGCAGAACTAAGCTTTGGGTCATCTCTTTTCTAGGGTTTACTAGGTTTTATCATAGGGTTTTAACCCAGTTTCAAGGGCTCACTACAACAGCTGATCCAAAAGTTTGTTTGGATCATCTCTTTCATGTTTCCCTTCAGCATTGGGTCCAAAGTTTTCTCGTCATCACCTACAAGGCCCCAGCTCTCTTATTCTAAGTTTTTACACGTATGCAAGGGTTGCACCTCTATTTTAAGGTTCCTTGGGTATCTCTAAAAACATTTACCCTCTTTACAAGAGTAAGGCTTCCTTCCTAAGGTTGTTTCCTTCTCTTCAAAATGCAACACTTTCTTCTTGTTCATTCTTTGCAGCAATATTTCTCCAGTCTCGGACTCTCACATTGTATCACTGCACCTGTAATACTGTGATATATCTTTTGATTAGACCAATTGGTCACTTAACTAGACACTTATCTATGCTGCACTTTTTTAGCTTTCTTTCTCTTTCTTTCAGGGTTAATTAGGAGTTGCTTTTGCACTCCCACATTGTATTCACACTGGATGTATCTTTTAGTCCCATTGACCTACTTTTGTAATCATTTGTTGGACATTAATAAAATTATAATATCTTATTTAACTAAAGATGCATTTTTGGCAAAGGTTTGTGCTACCTAAATATAGAAACAATACACAGCAGATTTCTTGGAAGATGTCATATCCCCTCCCCTTTGAACACCATCGTTGGAGGGATGAAGTGGCTTAGGGGGCTCCCCATAGGCCAAAGTCCCCAACGATAGGGGAGCCATAGAAGCCAAGGGAGCACCAAGGGACAAAGACTCACCCTTTGGGAACTGACCTTGGGCTTAAAACCTAAGGAGGCCGACTTGACTTGCAAGGTAAATCACCCACAAAGAAGGAATTGAGCTAAGGGGCAAAGATATAAGTAGAAGAGAGGTTCAATTGGAAGAGCACGATTAGGATTAAGGAGTTTTCTGTTCTTGACTTAGGAGGCAGCTGCCTCAGTCGTCCTTAAGGGTTGTTTAACCCTTTTGTCACTGAGTTTCGGTGGGCTAGCCTCACCCTAGGTCAGCCCTATTCATCGTTGCAGCAGGAGCTCATCTATTGAAGGTCCAGAGTCTGTAAAAGGTGTGCAGGAGGTAGGCAAACTCTGTTGCTGAGCCCAAGAGCTTCTTGGAGGGTTCATTGACCTTTCTTGACAGGCCGAGGGTTCCTTACCATTGTCCAAGCTGCCGCAGGAGATTGAAGAGTCCAAGAAGAGGGGCCGAGGCCCCCATTGCTGGTCTGAGGTGCGTATGTGTACAGTTAAAGGCCCTAGCCTACATGTCGAAGGCATAAGGACGCTGGAGGGAGAAACGGCAAGGTTCTATCCCTAGTCTGCAGTTGGGATGGTTGATCCAGCACAGGACAGCAGCACCGAGTCTCTCTGTGGTTGCTCCAGGTTCATTGCTTAGTCTAGTATGTTCTGTTTATTGCTAAACTGTCTAAGGACTGCTGGAATAAGCATTTAAACTCTGTGTTTGGTCACTAGTACTCCTGAGTTGCTGAATCGGGACAGCAGCCTCTTTAAGGGTTACTGCTGATTTTGGACACTGTTTACTGTCGGTTTGGATACTGTTTTGGATACTGCTTTCTGCTGGTAATTGGACCTTGTGATAGCAGCCCTACGGGAGTTTACTGCTGGTTTGATACTGCTACTGATGGTACTGCACTTTGATCGCTTGAATACTGTTCGGGATACTCTTTACTGCTGATTTGGATTCTATTTGAATGCTGTCACTAATATTACTGATATCAGATGTATAATTCCTGCGGGTGTTAGGGTACATAAGCATTGGTTCTGTTCTAGATCCGGTTGAATACATGTGCTTATTGTGTGTGGGTGAAATTATTGGGTGGAAAACTGTCCCAAGTTGCTTGTTTGCTGTGGATCTAAGCCCTTTCCCAAAGCCCTAAAACCCTAGGGATTTTACAGTGGTATCAGAGCTCTGATCTTGCCAGCCTGTGGCTGATTGAATGACAACAAGACGAAGCCGTAGGATACATCCCTCACCTTAAGTATCAGAAGAAGAAGAAACAGGGAACATGGGGGACCATAACAAAGAAAGAAATGACAAAGATGATGACAGTGTGCTGCACATCCTAAGCGACCTGGCTAAAGGGCAAAACGAAATGAATGAAACCTTTGCCAAAGGACAGAGGGAGTTAATTGACACCCTCACACAACTGTTGAGCCCACTCGGTAACATTTTGGGCCTTAACACCAATGCGGGCAATGGACAGACCAGATTTCATGCAGAAGGGAGTAACAGTGGGGCCCCGGATAATGGTCAAAACAGATCTCAGGCAGAAGGAAGCAATTCTCATATGTCCAGGCAAAGTGTGCAGCAGACAACGAGTGGGAGGACACCTAGACCTCTCCTACCTCGTTTCATTGAGCATCAGCCAGCACAGCAGAACCAGAGTGAGGATTTTTCCACATACTTCCAGGAGTATATGGCACTCAGAGAAGAATTTCAGGCAGCCATGTCCTTGCATGACTACTGCAACATTAAGTACAGAAACAGACCCAGGGAAGGGCCTAGAGGAGCCCCAGGGCAGCAGCAGAACGCTGATCTAAGACGGAAGGTGGGGAAGCTATCCATCCCATCCTATGACGGTTCATCCAGATACACAGCTAGATCATGGGTTCAGAAGTTGGACACCTACCTCCAGCTCAATCCAATGACAGAAGTAGAAGCCATCAAATTTGCCACACTGCACTTGGACTGGAAGAAGGAAGTGATGAGCACTTGCCCGGTGTTAACACTTCCCGACTTCTCTCAGCCCTTCGTATTGGAGTGTGACGCATCCGGACAGGGAATAGGAGCAGTATTGATGCAGAATAAGCATCCCATAGCGTTTGAGAGCCGCAAGCTAGGGGAAACTGATAGGCTTCTTTCCATCTACGACAAGGAAACGTTAGCCATCATGCATGTGTTGGCCAAATTCAGACAGTATCTGGTAGGAGGTCGCTTTGTGGTGAAGACAGATCACAACAGTCTGAAGCATTTCCTTGAGCAGAAGGATCTGAGCGAGAGGCAGCAGAAATGGGTCAGCAAGGTGCAAGCATACGATTTTGACATAGAGTACATCAAAGGGAAGAACAACGTGATTGCAGATGCCTTGTCCAGGAGACCTACAGCATTTGCCAGGTCTGAGATTGCAGCAGATTGGAAGTCTCTCCTTTTGGTGGAGTATTCCAAAAACGCCTTTGCAAGAGAGCTGATAGATGGCAGCATACAGGATGACAGGTACACAGTAGTATATGACATCGTCTATTACAAAGGCAGGATATATCTTGTTCCAGAATCCACTCTCAAAGAGAAGATCTTGAGGCTGAGAGCAGTACACGACACACCATTAGCCGGGCATCCAGGATATCTGAAGACTTACAGGCAAGGACGCGAGAGATTCTCTTGGAAGGGTCTCAAGGGGGATGTCTTACTACTAGTATGTGAGGGAGTGCTTGACTTGTCATCAGAACAAGTCTGAGCTCACACACCCCACGGGTCTACTGCAGCCCTTGCCTATTCCGGAACAGAAATGGGAGAGTATTTCTATCAATTTCATCAAAGGGCTTCCGAAGGTACAGGACAAGGACTGCATTTATGTGGTGGTGGACAGATTGACCAAGTACGCTCACTTCTTTGCCATATCCTCTAAGTACAAAGCCCCACATGTGGCGGATCTCTTCTTTAGATAGATATTCAGACTTCACGGACTACTGTTGAATTTGAAGCAGCTGCAAGAGCCATTCTCCGGGAGGATGGAAAAGACCCTAGCTGAGATCTAGGGCCCCCAGTGCACTCCTAGGGTTCTTGGTCTGGGACCAAACAGTCAGTGCCATGGCAAAAGACCCTTGTAAGGGCCCCCAGTGGATGACTGGGGTTCTTGGTCTGGGACCAAGCAGTAAAGACCCCTGAGAGGGCCCCCAATATATGACTGGGGTTCTTGGTCTAGGACCAAGCAGTTAAAGTCCCTAGATATGTCTAGGGCCCCTGGAAATGTTCCAGGGTACCCATGCCTAGGGCATGGGTTGATCCTTGGTCTTGTACCTTGGTGGATAAGACCCCAGAGATATTCTGAGGCCACCTGGTCTTTGATCTGGTGCTTGTTGGCATATGTCCCTCCTTGAAGGCGGGCATAACCACATGAGGGATGTACCCCATATGCAATGATGATAAAATTTAAAAGGTCACTTTGAGAATGAATGGACAAGTATTGTCACCCAGTCACCCTTCCCAAACCTCCTTCACCCAAGCTTGGGATTTTGTTTTTGCTTTAGGGGATTTTGTAAAAATATTAAATAAATGTTTTTAATTGTAACATGTTTAATTAATTATATTAATTAAACATGTTACTTTTAATTATTATTTTAATCATTATTTTTATTAACCTAAACCTAGCCTAAAAGTATAAATAGAGTACCTCTCTACTCTATTGTAATACACTTATGTTATCCTTAAAGGGTGAGCAGATCTCCTCCTTGTAGTTGCGGCCCTCCTTCAACAGTTGTTTCAATCTTGGTTGTTCCTGTTGACAGGTCCATCTCTCCTTGTTGATGCCAAGTCTGCGTTGAGGTTGTTGAGCTGATTTTTTATGCAGTTTGAGGCTGTCGTCTTCCTTTGTTGACAAATCTGTTGAGCCGTGACTTCTCCAGCATGAATCCGGCCCCTTCTTATTGAGTTGTGCCGCTCCCATTACAGTTCTGAACATTACTCTTTGAGTCGCAGCCCTCTATAAGCAGCCTATAACCCTTGCCCTGTGTGTGGGTTTGGATCCTTGAATTTTTATGTGTGTATGAGGGTTTAACCACAAAACTTGTGTGTGGTGTCTACGTGTTTTTCTCCTCCTAGTGGCAAGAAAGTCTACTCATCTCTTGGCAAGAGATCTAACCTATATGGTAGATCTATGATCTAGAATTTTTTCTGAGCATAATTACAAGTGGCTTTACATCCCTTGTGTGTGGCATTAACTCCTACAAGGTAAGTGACTTGTTCAAATTATTGTGGTTTAATTTGTTTTCATGATCTAGATCTGTCCAACCTTGTTTTAGATCTGATCTATATCAGATCCATAGATTAAACCTCCATCTACTTATATAGTTTAGTCTTTGCTTAGATCAGCTTTACCTTTATCAGATCTGGGCATTAATTTGAGTTTGGTTGTTATTCCTTGTTTCTGAAGTTTGTTATATTGCTCATGATCAGATCTGTGTTTATTTTGAGTTTTGATCTGTATAAGATCTACACCAACATTGTAGATCAGAATTGATGATTATTCTAGATCTACTAATTAACTAATATCTAACTCTGCTAGCTTTAGATCTGAGTACAAATTTATTGTTTCTTTGTTCAGTTTTAAGCAGTGTTGTTTTGTTTACTTTTCTGAATATAAGACTTAGTTGTTATTCTCACTGAAAATTTAAAAAGACAGTTTTGTTCTACTTTACTGCCCTAATTCTAACATGGTTTCAGAGCTTAGGGTGTAGGATATTCTTGAGCCTGCACAGATCCTCTCTGTTAGGGTTGTTTTGCAAAGATCAACAGCATCTAAACTAAGTCAGATCTCAGCATGGCCTCCACCTCAGTTAAAGTTGAAGACAAACTTGTAGGGGCTGCAAACTTTAATGCTTGGAAATACAGAATAGTAAACATTCTTGAAGAGAATGATCTAGAAGAGTTGATCTCTAGAGAGATTGAAGAACCCACCTCAAACACAGCCAGGGCAGCATATAGAAGGAAACAAACCAAGGCTAAAAGAATCATTTTTTATTCTATCAAGGACAATATGATGCCCATCATTGGTCATCTAAGGACTGCCAAAGACTATTTTGATGCCTTAGCAAACCTCTATGAAAAGAAGACACCAACTCAAAAAAGAACTTTGAAGAAACAATTACGTACCTTGAAAATGGGAAAGGATGATACAGTTGCTACCTTCTTCTCCAAAATTGCTCAAACCAAAGATCAGCTTATTGCAATAGGAGTTCCTGTAGATGATAATGATCTTGTTCAAACAACTTTTGATGGACTTCCTGATGCTTGGAGAGTTTTTCTTGCATCCGTGAATGGAAGAGAATCCCAACCTAATTTTGAAAGATTGTGGCATGACTGCTTAGAAGAAGAAGGAAAACTAAACAGCAGAAATGATTATTCAATTCTAAAAGATCATGCCCATGCAGCAAAGACCAAGAAATGGAAGAAGTTCCCTAAATCAAAAGGTAAAGGTAAGAAACCCCAAGGTAAGCTATCTCATCTCAATCCTCATTTATCTGAAGTTAAATGTTTTAACTGCAATAAACTAGGACATTATGCTAGAGATTGCAGGAATCCTCCCTCTCAGCAGAAAAGAAGAGGAAGATTCCAAGCCTCAGTTGCCACTGAAGAGGCTAAACCTCAAGAGGAGCCTCAAAGAAGACAAACCAGGGCTGGCACCAAAGAGCAAGAACAACAAAAGGAATATTATCTTATCTCAGCTCTTTCCGACACTATCACCAAGTCAGAGGAGATTTGGTTAATAGACAGCGGTGCTTCCAGACACATGACAGGGTTCAAACAAAACCTTACAAACTATCAAGACAAGAAATTCAAGGCAAAGGTAGAACTAGGTGATGATGGCACCTATGACATAAAAGGTTTTGGATCTACCTCTTTTCAATTTCACTCAGGTAATATCTTTCACATTAATGAAATTCTTTATGTACCTGGCCTAAAGAAAAATTTAATCTTTGTTCCAGTTTTGGAAAGTAAACATTACTCAGTAGTTTTCTCCAAAGGGAAGGCCCTCTTGTGGTCCTCAAATAAAGATATAAACACTGCTATAACTATTGGTACTCGTGAGAGTGGAATTTATAAAATTTCAGGTCAGGTTGTTCAAGCTCTAGTTCACGAGACAGTAAATCCTTGCGAGCTTTGGCACAAAAGACTTGGACATCTCAACTACAACGCACTTCCAGGTTTGCAAAAGATGGTGACAGATATGCCAGTATTTTTTGTTGAGCATGATAGTGTTTGTAAAGGTTGTTCACTTGGTAAGAACATAAAGAAACCCTATCCTCTCAGTAATAGAAAATCAAATGGAATTCTGGATTTAATTCATTCTGACCTTTGTGGGCCCATGTCTGCACCCTCTATGAATGGTTGTATTTATTATATCATTTTTATTGATGATTGTTCGCGTAAAACTTGGATTTATTTCTTAAAAACTAAAGATGAATATTTTAGCGGATTTCAAGATTTCAAGAATCTTGTTGAAAATCAAACAGGAAGACACATCCGAGTTTTCAGAACAGATAACGGTAAAGAATTTGACTCCTTCAAATATGACGAACTCTGTCGAGCTTCTGGAATTAAGAGGGAGCTAACTGTGCCATACAACCTTCAGCAAAATGGGGTTGCTGAAAGAAAGAATAGAACTATCTGTGAAGCAGCCAGGGCCATGATGCATGACCAAAACCTACCTTTATCGCTTTGGGCCGAGGCTACCAATACTGCAGTCTACATTCAGAATAGATGTCCACACAAAGCCCTTGAAGCGAAAACTCCTGAAGAAGTTTTCACCGGATGTAAGCCCTCAGTTGATCATTTAAGAATCTTTGGCAGTCCAGTCTATATACACATTCCAAAAGAGAAGAGGACTAAGCTAGAGCCCTCCGGAAAGAAAGGAACTTTTGTGGGATACAGTGAAACCTCAAAAGCTTACAGGATTTATATCCCTGGTCAAAAGTTCATCGAAGTAAGAAGAGACATGATTTTCCATGAAGAAACAGCTTTTCATTGGGCCAGAGAACTTCCATGTGAATCAGAGGAGCAGGAAGCTCCACCACTTGATCCTTCAGATTCTCCTTTTCCAGATGAGCAGAGGGAGGAAACCTCAGAACTTCCAGTGGATCCCTCAAGAGACACTATTGAGTTTCCGATGGAAATACCTCCTATTAAAAGAAAACCAACTTGGTGCCGAGAAATATTGAAAGAAGCAAAAAAACACTTAGCCCCTGAGGGTACCTTCAGAGAAAGCAAGAAACCAGATAAGTACTCCGATCTCATAGCAAATTTAAATACTGTGATTGATTCAGAACCCTCCACATTTTTTGAAGCCTCAAAACATCAAGTGTGGAAAGATGCTATGAATGAAGAATATGACTCTATTCTAAAGAATGATGTATGGACCGTAGTTCCTAGACCTGATGGCAAATTAGTAGTTAACTTCAAAATGGCTTTATAAGATAAAGCATGCAGCAGATGGCAGTATTGAGAAATACAAGACGAGATTCGTGGCTTGTGGTTTCTCTCGGAAGGAAGGAATTGACCAAATGGATGTTAAGATTGCTTTTCTTAACGGTGAAGTTGAACAAGAAGTATACATCGAGCAGCCTGAAGGTTTCGTGATAAATGATAAAAGATCTTATGTGTGCAAACTCAAGAAAGCCCTATACGGGTTGAAGCAAGCTCCGAGAGCCTGGTACGATAGAATAGACAGTTTTTTACAAAGTCTTGGATTCACCAAGAGCATAGCAGATCCAAATCTTTATATAAAGATTGTTCAAAATCATCCAGTTATCCTAGTCTTATACGTGGATGATCTGTTCCTCACTGGAGAGGAAAACTTGATAGCTCAGACCAAGAGAGAGCTTTCTGCTGAGTTTGAAATGAAAGACTTGGGGCTCATGCACTATTTTTTGGGCTTGGAGGTTTGGCAGAAACCAGAAGAGATTTTTCTCTCACAGAGTAAATATGCAGTCGATGTACTCCGCAGATTTGGCATGATGGACTGCAAGTCTATGACAACTCTAATGATCTCTAACCTAAAAAAACTACAAGATCAAGTTACAAGTTCAGATCCAGAAGACCCCACCTTATATCGACAAATCATTGGGTCTTTGATGTATCTCGTACATACGAGACCAGACATTTGTTATGCGGTAAATGCTCTTAGCTAGTTCATGTGTGAACCAAAGCATATACATATGATTGTTGTGAAGCACATTCTGAGATATGTTCGGGGAACCATAGCTTATGGTCTCAAATACACTTCCAGTGGAGGTGTAATGCTCCATGGTTTTACAGATTCAAATTGGATGGGCAGTACAGTGGATCGGAAGAGCACTTCCGGATATTGCTTCAGTTTGGGTTCAACAATGATTTCCTGGTCCAGCAAGAAACAGGGCTCCGTAGCCCAAAGCACTACAGAAGCAGAATACATTGTTGCAAGTGTTGCTAGCAGAGAAGCAGTGTGGCTTAAGAAGCTACTCTCAGACTTGTTCAGCTCAGAGCTTGAACCCACAGTCATTCACTGTGACAATCAGAGTTGTATAAAGCTCACCGAGAATCCAGTGTTTCACGACAGATTGAAACACATTGAGATGAGATACCACTATGTCCGGGACATGGTTCAGAAGAACGTCCTCAGCATTCAGTATGTTCCAACGGCAGAACAGACGACAGATATTTTTACCAAGCCACTGTCACTAACAAAATTTGTATACTTTCGTGACAAGCTTGGTGTAGCTGAGAATGCCTCTCTTGCTGAGAGGGAGTGTTGAATTTAAAGCAGCTGCAAGAGCCATTCTCCGGGAGGATGGCAAAGACCCTAGCCGAGATCTAGGGCCCCCAGTGCACTCCTAGGGTTCTTGGTCTGGGACCAAACAATCAGTGCCATGGCAAAAGACCCTTGTAAGGGCCCCAAGTGGATGACTGGGGTTCTTGGTCTGGGACCAAGCAGTAAAGACCCCTGAGAGGGCCCCCAGTATATGACTGGGGTTCTTGGTCTGGGACCAAGCAGTTAAAGTCCCTAAATATGTCTAGGGCCCCTGGAAATGTTCCAGGGTACCCATGCCTGGGGCATGGGTTGATCCTTGGTCTTGTACCTTGGTGGATAAGACCCCAGAGATATTCTGAGGCCACCTGGTCTTTGATCTGGTGCTTGTTGGTATATGTCCCTCCTTGAAGGCGGGCATGACCACATGAGGGATGTACCCCATATGCAATGATGATAAAATTTAAAAGGTCACTTTGAGAATGAATGGACAAGTATTGTCACCCAGTCACCCTTCCCAAACCTCCTTCACCCAAGCTTGGGGTTTTGTTTTTGCTTTAGGGGTTTTTGTAAAAATATTAATTAAATGTTTTTAATTGTAACATGTTTAGTTAATTATATTAATTAAACATGTTACTTTTAATTATTATTTTAATCATTATTTTTATTAACCTAAACCTAGCCTAAAAGTATAAATAGTGTCCCTCTCAACTCTATTGTAATACACTTATGTTATCCTTAAAGGGTGAGCGGATCTCCTCCTTGTCGCTGCGGCCCTCCTTCAACAGTTGTTTCAGTCTTGGTTGTTCCTGTTGACAGATCCATCTCTCCTTGTTGATGCCAAGTCTGCGTTGAGGTTGTTGAGCTGATTTTTTATGCAGTTTGAGGCTGTCGTCTTCCTTTGTTGACAGATATGTTGAGCCGTGACTTCTCCAGCATGAATCCGACCCCTTCTCATTGAGTTGTGTCGCTCCCATTATAGTTCTGAACATTACTCTTTAAGCCGCGGCCCTCTATAAGCAGCTTGTAACCCTTGCCCTGTGTGTGGGTTTGGATCCTTGAATTTTTATGTGTGTATGAGGGTTTAACCACAAAACTTGTGTGTGGTGTCTATGTGTTTTTCTCCTCCTGGTGGCAAGAAAGTCTACTCATCTCTTGGCAAGAGATCTAACCTATATGGTAGATCTATGATCCAGAATTTTTTCTGAGCATAATTACAAGTGGCTTTACATCCCTTGTGTGTGGCATGAACTCCTACAAGGTAAGTGACTTGTTCAAATTATTGTGGTATAATTTGTTTTCATGATCTAGATCTGTCCAACCTTGTTTTAGATCTGATCTATATCAGATCCATAGATTAAACCTCCATCTACTTATATAGTTTAGTCTTTGCTTAGATCAGCTTACCTTTATCAGATCTGGGCATTAATTTGAGTTTGGTTGTTATTCCTTGTTTCTAAAGTTTGTTATATTGCTCATGATCAGATCTGTGTTTATTTTGAGTTTTGATCTGTATAAGATCTACACCAGCATTGTAGATTAGAATTGATGATTATTCTAGATCTACTAATTAGCTAATATCCAACTCTCCTAGCTTAGATCTGAGGACAAATTTATTGTTTCTCTATTCAGTTTTAAGCAGTGTATTTTTGTTTACTTTTTTGAATATAAGACTTAGTTGTTATTCTCACAGAAAATTTAAAAAGACAGTTTTGTTCTGCTTTACTGCCCTAATTCTAACAACTTCCTAGGGTGATTGTGAGGGGCAGAGACAATATGTTCCTCAGCGCCTTTTGGCATGAGTTGTTCAAATTGGTAGGGACAGAGTTGACACCCAGTACGAGTTATCATCCCCAGACAGACGGGCAGACTGAGATCGTCAACAAGTGGGTTGAGGGATACTTGCGACACTATGTTTCCGGGCAGCAAAAGGCGTGGATTAGATCGTTGCATCTTGGTGAGTATTGCTACAATACCACCCACCACATGCCTATCGTGATGAGGCCATTCAAGGCATTGTATGGATATGAGGCCCTGTCATTTGTAGAGTTGGTATTTGGAAAAGGCAAGACTCCCAAGGCCAAGGACTGGATTCAGGGGAGTCAAGACATCCTGAGGGTAATAAAGGACAACTTGTGGATGGCGCAAAATCAGTAGAAGACATATGCAGACAAACATCGGGTGGAGTGTAGCTTCGAGGTGGCTGATCTAGTTTTTCTGAGGCTCCAACCATATCGGTAATCTTCTCTGAAGAAGAGTGGCGCAAAGAAGCTCCAACCACATTTCTATGGGCCATACAGGATGATCCGAACAGTGGGAGAGGTCACCTACGAGTTAGAGCTACCGAAGGGCAGCAGAATTCACAATGTGTTCCATGTTTCTTGCCTCAAGAAGGCTTTGGGCCAGCAAGTTGTTTCTTCCACAAAACTACCACCCTTGGACAAGGAAGGTCATTTGATCCCGGTTCCTGAGCAAATCTTGGTATTCAGGGAAAAACGATTGAGGAACAAGACGGTAAACGAGTACTTGATAAGATGGAAGGATCTACCAAAGGAGGATGCTACATTGGAGGGTGAACAGATTCTACAGCGTCCGAGGTTGCAATTGCTTGAGGACAAGGACTGTCATATCCCCTCCCCTTTGAACCCCATCGTTGGAGGGACAAAGTGGCTTAGGGCGCTCCCCGTAGGCCATAGTCCCCAACGATAGGGGAGACATAGAAGCCAAGGTAGCACCAAGGGGCAATGACTCACCCTTTGGGAATTGACCTTGGGCTTAAAACATAAGGAGGCCGACTTGACTTGGAATGTAAGTCACCCACAAAGAAGGAATTGAGCTAAGGGGCAATGACATAAGTAGAAGAGAGGTTCAATTGGAAGAGCACGATTAGGATTAAGGAGTTTTCTGTTCTCGACTTGGGAGGTGGCTACCTCAGTCCTCCTTAAGGGTTGTTTAACCCTTTTGTCACTGAGTTTCGGTGGGCTAGCCTCACCCTAGCTCAGCTCTGTTCATTGTTGCAGCAGGAGCTCATCTATTGAAGGTCCAGAGTCTGTAAAAGGTGCACAGGAAGTAGGCAAACTCTGTTGTTGAGCCCAAGAGCTTCTTGGAGGGTTCACTAACCTTTCTTGACAGGCTGAGGGTTCCTTACCATTGTCCACGCTGCCGCAAGAGATTGAAGAGGCCAGGAAGAGGGGTCGAGCCCCCCATTGTTGGTCTGAGGTGCGTGCGTGTACAGTTAAAGCCCCTAGCCTATAGGCCGAAGGCAAAAGGACGCTGGAGGGAGAAACGGCAAGGTTCTATCCCTAATCTGCAGTTGGGACGGTTGATCCAGCATAGGACAGCAGCACCGAGTCTCCCTGTGGTTGCTCCGGGTTCATTGCTTAGTCTAGTATGTTCTGTTAATTGCTAAATTGTCTAGTATGTTCTGTATAATTCCTGCGGGTGTTATGGTACATAAGCATTGGTTATGTTCTAGATTCGGTTGAATACATGTGCTTATTGTGTGTGGGTGAAATTACTGGGTGGAAAACTGTCCTAGGTTGCTTGTTTGTTGTGGATCTAAGCCCTAAAACCCTAGGGATTTTACAGAAGAGTTGATATTATTTCGTTCTTTGGTCTATATAGGGGATTCCCCTAAGACTTCACATAGCCTTTTTCTTTGTTGAACCTAATGAGCTCAGAAACTTCTTTGCCCTAATCAACAAGGCTACCTGTATTTGGGAAAATCTAATACAGAAGAACTCTATAACCAATGGCTATCTTACAAAGAGTTGTGTCTTCACGTCCTACTTGACTTGTCTTCAAGGGATTAAGTAGCTTGCAAGAGAAACAGTTTGCAATGGGTATCTTCTAGATGATGTCGTTGACACAGTTTATAGTGCACATCTAAATGTGCATTCTACATATGGGTTTGATCTATTGTGCCAAACACTTGATCAAGGTATGACTTCATCAATTTTGTAATTCAAAATTTTTGGATCAAGTACATGGGCCCATAGTTTGGTATATTATTTATATGATCCTTTCGATACAAATGCAATGTTTGATGGAGTTTTTATTCATGATCCGCTAGCATCGTTTCCACTATCTCTTTTTGAGGATTCTTATACAAATGATACCCAACCTATTATATTGAATCTTTCTATGTTACAATCTGATGTACCTTATATGGAGACTTCTACATTGTTGTTGGACTGGATGGATACTCCATATGGTGGACATATGACTGCATTTTTCCCATTGGGCCTTCCCTATTCTAAGATGCAAAATCATTATTAACCTCTTTCTCTGTTACAATATGATGTACCTTCTATGGAGACTTCTACATTATTGTTGGACTTGATGGATACTCCTTACGGTGGAGATATGACTGCATTTTGCCCATTGGGTCTTCCCTGTTCCAAGATGCAAAATCATTATTGACTCTAGCACATTTGGAGACATTGTTTATATTCCAGGAGTTGGTGGTTTTCTAGACAATGCTTCATTGACCCACCTCTCAGTTATTGGAGTTGGTTCATAGTGACATTTTTAAACCTATGACCACTTGTTCTTGTGGGGGCAGCTAAGAATTTTCTCACCTTCTTTGATGCAGTCTCTATTCATAGGTTCACAAAATTTGTCCCACTATTTTTATAGATCTCACAAATGGTTCTTAACATATTTCAATGGATCTCTTCCTTCCACATTATGATATTGGTCTTTATTGGATGTACCAGTTTCGGTCACTTCAGCCTCAAGGGCAGCTTGAGCCACTCTTTTTACCTTCAGTCAATCAACATGTTACAATGTATCTTTCTTTTTATGACAGTGACTCAATAACCCTCTTGGCAAGTGTGTCCTACTTATGTTGGCCCATAACCCCTCTTGGGAGGATGCCTACTTGAGTTGTGTATATATGCATAACTCAAACATCATTTGTATATCATCTTTTTGGTCGAGTTAAGGATCTCTAATATAAAGTGTTTAAGCCTATGAGCACCCTGTTATCTAGTGTTGGTGCACTCTTGTTCTTTGGTTGTTTTTTTCTCTCACTTGTTCACTTGATCTTTCCCCTTCTAGCGCATTAATGGACAACTCCAACGCACTGTTTGTGTTATGTTTTCTCTTTTTTCTGCAGGTTTTTTAGTTGTTTAGTTCCATTTGATCCCCTCGTTATTTTGTGATCTCGACATTTGCAAAACTAGGGTTTCCAAATCTGATTTATCAATACCCAACAAGTATCCCATAATAAGTACCTAAGTTAGAAGGCATGGCATCTTCCAACTCATACCTTAAAGCTACGACAATAGATAATTTCCAATTGTAATGCGCAGTGATTGATATAAGCATGGGACAATTCACATATTTAGATGTAGTGGACAAAGAACATGGAACTTAATAGACCTTGGAACCAAGTACACACCCCAAGTCCTATCCATACTTAGATGACAACACCCCAAATATATCAAGGAACTAGTTTTTGGAGAAAATCACATTTCCAACAAAGATCACATCTTTGGCTTCATGCAAATGACCTTCAACCCTCATCACACCTCAAGGAATGGCTATTCATTACAAGCATGGTTTAACTCAATGCGTTTTTTCTTATACATTCAAACCTTACCAAAAGCTCTTATAATCCTTGCATCACTTGAAAAACTTGTGAGGCCAACTTGCACATGACCTAACCCAAATGACCTTTTGTTACAAGAATCACCCTGTCAAAGCCACATATCTACCGAACACTTCATTTGGTATAATCACTGTATGTAAAACAAAAATTATAATCACTATATTTACCAAATACATATAGACAACCATAATGCTTAGACAAAAGGAGTACTTACAATCAAATAGTAAGGATGAATTAAAAAAGCATAATGTAGGCTAGAACCTAAAAAGATCAATTATATAATAAATAGCTAGCGGCTCAACAAGCATTAAGGACTCTCAATTAATAGAAGAATTAAAGTTAGATTTTCCATTTGTTATTTGTCTCTAGCAAATCTAGAGTCTTTCTCACAATCATACAAGCCCACATAAACTCATACACTTATGTACATATTTTACGTATGTTGCATTGGTTTTCGGGACGAGGGAAAGGCAGGGATGGGGGGACGCGTCCCTGGGACGACTAGAGCGCACCCCCAAATTTTTCAGGGGACGGCAGGTTGGGGATGGCAATAATATATATATATATATAAATATTAAAATTCACCATAAAGATTTGTAGTTGCTTCAAGCTTGTAAGCATATCAAGCTATACTATACAGTATTATACACAGCCCTTACACTTGCCAATTCTGAAAAAGCTCGATCAATTTAAAAAGGGTTGAGTGACATTTCATTATTGGATGCTAGACAAGAGCAAAATGCAGCTTAGCTTTATGAAACTTAAATGAGAAATGTCTCTATAGCAGTTTTTCTTACTCATATTTATTGTTAATGACGATCATGTTAAAACATAAAAGGCATTCCCTTCTCAATAGGTTTTGCAGATTTTTATGGTTGTGTTGAAAACCACTATAAAACACTTTGGTTCTGTAAAGAGATTAGATTCATATTTCAAATTAAGAATGTGATTGAATAGGAATTTATTCAAACATTTAGTGCCCAATCGAAGTCACTACTATCTGATTTTTTTCACAATGCTTGAGGTTGGGATGGTGGAAGCACTATAATTGAATGACTCCTGAAAACCCATGTTAAATATGTAAAAGCTAAGATGACCAGAAAAATGAGAAGAACAAGAACAGTAACCATAAGGATCAGCCCTTTGAGATGTTGCATTTCTTGTTTTTTTGACATGGAAACTTTGTTTCTTGTAACCTTGTTGCTGAAAATACAATATTTAAATCAACAGAAACCCAAATCAAAACCCATCATACAAAACCCATGTTTTGAGCTACAACTTTTACAACAGATTTAGATTCAACGCAATACAAAAATAATGGATGGGAAAAATGATCTTATTGTCCAACCATCAATTTCCATGATTGTTAAGACTGAAGATATATGCCCTGAATATCCCCAAAATATGCCCAAAAAAATCCCTGATATCTGCCTAGAACATCCTTGAAATCTGTTTGTAACGTCCCTGAAATTTGTCGAGAACGTCTTGGGACGGCCAGCAAGTCCTCGAGTCCCCAATGAAGTCCCCAGCAATTTGGGTAAGTTTCCTAAGGGTCCCCAAGTCCCCGGTAGGCGATAACGACGAGTACGCAGGTTTTTTTGGGGGGGACGGGTCCCCATGCAACATAGTATTTTACTTATACTAAACACGTATCGTCAGAAATAAGATGAGGATAATAAGGACCTAAATTTAAGATACATGACCACTGATACCATTTCTATCTTAAATATTATTTTATTGATTACATAACTATCATTAAATATAGTAGTAATAATGTAGCCAAAAGTAATTTGCATCTAGCCCTATATAAAAACCCATAGACACTTTAAAACACATACCACAACAATTCATTCGAACACCTCTCAATTCAACCCCCTACATGGCGTGGCGTGAACACTAATTTGGCCTTGTCAAAATCCTTCAAGGATGAGATCTCGACCCTCCTTATTAACCGTACCTAACGTCGTGGCCATGGACCTCCAAGGATAGATCTCCATAGCCTAGAAGCCAAGGCCTCGAGTACCCATGTGTGCAGGTTGAAGAAGGCCCTTTATGCCAGCACCACAAGCATGGTACTCAAGAATTGATGAGTACTTACTAAAGTTGGGCTTCACCAATATTGCAACACGTTCGAACCTTAATTATTTATATGATAAATCTAATTTGTTTGTTTTGGTCATTATGTAGATGATCTAATTCTTACTAGTAAATCTGAGAAGCTCATCGCATGGTGCAAGAAGTTGCCAAGCAAATATGACATGATGGGCATTGGCCTTATATGCATTACTTTTTGGGTCTAGAGGTTTGGCAAGGTGCTAGTGAAGTCTTCCTTGGGTAAGGGAAGTACACAATGGATTTTCTAAGAGATTTCAAATGCTATACGGTAAACCGTTAGCCACTCCAATGATGCTAAATCTAAAGTTATCTAGTTATTTAGATTCTAATTTGATAGACCCATCTTTGTATAGGCAATCGATTGGTTTCCTTATCTATCTTGTGAGTACCAAACATGATATTTATCTTGCAATGAATACTTTGGGCCAATTCATGGTTGAACCGAGGAAGAATCATTGAAAAGCTACCAAACAAGCGCTTAGATATCTAAAAGGCATAGTTCATTATGGCATGAGGTATGTGGGAGATAGGGATTTCTTGTTAGATGGATTTGTAGATTTTGGGCAAGAGATGCAAGCACAAAGACAAGTACTTTTGATCATTGCTTCATCTTGGGATCAAGTATAATTTCCTCGCTCAACAAGAAGAAAGCATCAGTTACACTCCCTTCAATTGAAGCAGAGTATATGGCAATGCTATCAACGTCTTGTGAGGCCATTTGGCTATGCAAGTTGATTCAGCATTGACGAATCAAATGTTGGTCCCACGTGTTGACATTTTAGCATGAAATATTAGATTTAACAATAGCTTATTAATGCATGCTTCAGTTATGTACAATAATACATTGAAAAATACATGTTCATACTAAAAATAAACTCAGCAGAAGCATAAACACAGCCACACACAAATACATAAAGGATTTGCTCTAAAAGCCTCACTCCTCTGAGGAAAACCATCAGAATTTCAAATCTTCTATTAAGTACATGGTTAATGAGTACATTACAGTGTTAGGATCTGAACTAACTCTTCAAATCTGAGCTTCTTCTGATACCTCCAAAAGCAATCTGATTCACAAAACACTCTTGTTGCTTCTTGAGATGAATCTAGTTGTCCTTCTTGACAGGTCATACGGCCCTCCTCTGGGCTCAACTCTCAGCAAAACAATGATAACTGAGGCCCTAACTCGACTTAGCTCACTGCCTTGATCACTCTCAGAACTCCCTTCTCAAGCTCAGATGGTGAGTCTCTTGTGATGTTGAAAAATGAGGCCTCTTTGGTTATTTGTAACCCTAACCTTTTCTCTCGTTCAACCCTGACCCTTAGATCTTCTCCTCAAGACCTAGATCTGACGATGGGGACTTAATCAAGCATTGAGACAACTTAAGTCACATCCAACGATTGTGACTTAATCTCATGTTGACTAAAGTGATCCCCGATCCCCACCAACATTAAGTTGTCTAGACATAAAGGGGCCCCTTCCACACTACTAGACACCCCTAGTATGGAAGTACCTACCCAAGCTACACTTTCTAACACTCCCTCTTAGCGAGGGAGGTACTAGCATTGGAGTTGCCTCCTCCATGATCTACATCTTTGTCAATCTCTCCCGCTAAATCTGAGAGACACGCTCCCTCTGGATCTGTATACTCGACCTCCTCCGTACTGTAGCTACCTCTATCTGTTGCACTGAAGCCATCTGAGTATCCCCACTCATCAAACTAGGACCACTCCCACCATGTGGGTCTGCTAAGGAGAGCCTCCTGCTCTTTGAAGAATGATCCAACTGATCCTTTGCTCCTCCTAGAGCTGTAGATGGGTTGCCCCCATATCCTGTACTACTGACCCTCACTGTGGTCGATCATAACAGGTACTCATGGAGCTTCTCCCCCTGTAGTGAAAATATGGACTCCACAACCATAAAACTCAACTCCATAGCCCTGATCCTCCAAGGCTGCAGCTAAGAACACACTGACTCTCATCCATGGTACTCCCCATGTAGTGAAAATATGGACTCCACGACCATAAAACTCAACTCCATAGCCCTGATCCTCCAAGGCTACAACTAAGAACACACTGACTCTCATCCCTGGTACAAAGAGTACTCCAGTCACCCTTAGAATCCTGCCCGACTCTATCTGGAGGGTCATTGTTCCTTCTCCCCTGACTGTTGTCATGCTGGTGTGAATCCCACACCTCACAAAACCCCTAGCCTGGGCTGAGAACTCCTATAACGCATCCTCCTCTCCAATCATGTGACAGGTGGCACCACTATCTATGTACCACCCTACTCTAGGTCTTCCCTCTGACTCAAGGAAGAGGGTGTACTCCTTTCTGAACATCTTGGAGAATCGACGTGCTGTAGCAGCCAACTACTGCTCCTCCTCACCCTCATGATGGTCCTCCTCCTCTGCATGAGCAGCCACTTACTACTTCTTGCCCTTTGTCCCCTTGACCCTCTTGGCCTGAGGACACTAACTCGCGTAGTGGCCAAAGGCGCCACACACGTAACATTTGATCCTTGAGAGGTCCTTCTTGGGCTTGCCTCCTCCTGTGGCACCTCCACCTGAGACAATGGCCTTCTTGCCTTTCATCCCCTTTCTGGAGGCAAGAGCAAGGTTCTCCTCATCCTCTGCATCCTCATCCTTCCCCCTCCTGATCTCTTCATCACCCTGCTTGCCAATACTTGCAAGCCACTCCACAAATTTTCAACTGCCAAGATCCCTATCTAGGGCCTATTGCTCGCAGCCTCTTATCGTTGCCTAGGTCCTTTTCTAGGCTGACTGAAGCTTTTCTGGGCACTACCCAGCTATCTTAACATGTTGCCCAACATTTCTGCCTACTGCCCGAAACTTTTGTTCGCTACCCGAGGCACCTGCCTACTACCCAAAAAAAATTGGGCAGTCTATCCGCTACCCAGGTGCTGCCCGAACCTACCTAGGACTAACCTGGGTTGCCCAACTATCACGCTGACCTGGTGGCACTATGACGTCTGCAAGTTTGACTGACGGCTTACCTCAACCTTCATCTAGTTGACCTGGTAGCCCTTCTCGACTACCTCTGCCACTTGTTCGATGCACCTAGCAGTAAATATGCAGCCTTCTTCTTGACTGCCGACGGACTTTTCCTTGTTGGCGACTTAATTTGGCGACTATAGCCGTCACCTACAGCCCACTCGGCTCCTTATTCAACGTCCAGCTGCTTTCTCTTCACAGACCGTTACCTTACGACCCCCGCAACCTGTTCTCACTTGGCGCTGGCTCTTTTTCTTTTACTCGACAACTACTTTACTTGCTAGCGGCTTATTCCACACGGTCGCTTCTAATCCTTTGCGGATTCTCCTTGCAACTGCATCCACTGCCTCTGTCCGCTAATGATTGACCTGCAACCGGTCGTCCACTCACACAGCCCAGTAGTCTTTTGCAGCTCACGTGGACGGATCCTTTGTAGATGGTCGACTCTTCTAGATCCGCCACACTTGACGACTTTCATGGTTGTAGTGGCCGCTGCTCTTTGTCTGCTCGACCTGATTTCTCAAGCCACCTCCCTACACGGACCTATCGGCTGCTTCAACCGTCAAACTTTGGTTGCTATGTCGTCGACATTCTCTCCTCAATCAACGGCACATGCCATGATTCGTTGCTTCCTCTCGCGGCTGACCCCGATTTTGGCGATTGATCTGAGCGTTGCATCCCTCTTGGCGCCTACAACCATCACGCTAGCTTTCAGCGACTACAGCAATCCCTCCGTCGTCGTCTTGACTCAGCCCATGCAGACTCCACTTCCACGCACAAACCACACTCACAGTCGCAGGCAGCACCGGTGGATGTTCTGCTGGACTCCTCGACGGCTATTCTCATGCAGCTGACTTTTCTCCTACAGCGACTGCCACTTATCGATCGGTTGCTCCTCTTGCTAGGCTGCCTCATCACTCAACCACAGTCGCAGATTCACGATCCCAACGAATTTGGCTTCTGTCAAAGACGAGGCTATGATACCATGTTGACATTTTAACATGAAATCTTAGATTTAACAATAGCTTATTAATGCATGCTTCAGTTCTGTACAATAATACATTAAAAAATATATGTTCAAACTAAAAATAAACTCGGTAGAAGCATAAACACAGCAACACACAAATACACAAAGGATTTGCTTTGGAAGCCTCACTTCTCTGAGGAAAACCAGCAGAACTTCAGATCTTCTATTCAGTATATGGTTAATGAGTACATTACAGTGTTAGGATCTGAACTAACTCTTCAAATTTGAGCTTCTTTTGATACCTCCAGAAGCAATCTGTTTCACAAAACACTCGTGTTGCTTCTTGAGGTGAATCTGGTTGTCCTTCTTGACAAGTCGTATGGCCCTCCTCTGGGCTCAGCTCTCAGCAAAACAATGATAACTGAGGCCCCCGCTCGACTTAGCTCGTTGGCTTGATCACTCTCAGAACTCCCTCTCAAGCTTAGATGGTGAGTCTCTCTTGTGATGTTGAGAAATGAGGCCTCTTTGGTTATTTGTAACCCTAGCCTTTTCTCTCATTCAACCATGGCCCTTAGATCTTCTCCTCAAGATCTAGATCCGACGATGGGGACTTAATCAAGCATTAAGACAACTTAGGTCACATCCAACAATTGTGACTTAATCTCATGTTGACTTAAGTGATCCCCACCAACATTAAGTTGTCTAGACATAAAGGGGCCCCTTCCACACTACTAGACACCCCTCGTGTGGAAGTACCTGCCTGAGCTACACTTTCTAACAACACAACTGTGTATTATGACAATCAAAGTTGCATCAAGTTCTCTGAGAATCCAATGTTTCATGATCACTCCAAGCATATGGATATCCAATACCATTTGTTGCGAAATAGGTTACAGAAGGGAGCTATTGTTCTTAATTATGTTTCTACCGATTTGAAGGTTGTTGACATTCTAAGTTTAACAAAACCCCTTGGAAAGGGGGAGTTTGAGATTCTGAAAGAGAAGCCTTACTTGGTAGAGAACACCTTCCTCATAAAGAGGGAGCATTAGTTTTTTGTTGCTCCAAGTTGTTCTCCTTGGGAGAGGGAACATGAGTGTTGAAGGAGATTCCTTGAAAGATGGGTGTGCCACATGTGAGAGATTCCCTTGCACCCCTATATGATGGATTCCTTGCACTTATGACGCTTGGCATCTTCTATTTTTGGTCAATGTAAGGTTATACTAAATTCTATGACGATTATGACAAATTCCTCTTACATGGTTATGACAATGTTATGACCTATGTTACCGGATCTGTCAAGCTCCGAGGCTAGATCCACGCATCCTCAGATTAGATACGAATTTGGATCCAGATCTGCCCAGGATCGATCCATAAAAATGTGTCGATCTTTCAGGCAGCTCATCATTCTACATCTTCAAACACGGCTCAGTAACCCTACTGCTTAGAGATATGCCCTACCAACGTCTTTCGCCTATAGCAAGCAGTAGAGTATTCCAACAAGCCCCTAGGGTAGAGCTTGAGGGACTAGGCCCCTAACCTAACAAATTGTCGATTTCAACCCCTTTTTATCTCTTCTCCTCACTGAATTGATCATACCTCACTTTTCGAAAATGAGTTGGGAGGGTGGGAAGCCATATAAGAACGAAAAGAAGCCAACCGGGGTTGTGTTGTTCGATCATGGTGCCTACAAGGAAGGAAAGCCCATCCCAACCTAGTTCTTGCTCCCGAATGAACGGCCATATATATTATGACCTAGTTCTTGTTCACAGGTAATTGGGCCTCACATTTGAGCTAACAAAAAATGTCAAATGCATGGTTTGGTTCTTCGGGTTGCACCTTTGCTGTGATAAGTTTCAACTCCCTGTGCCTGTCGAGGAAGCTTCAAACCCTCTTCTCCTCCTGAGGACTTTACGGGTCCAATTTGGACATGCAGATGGTATTTATATATAAGTTATATATTATTAATTATAAGTATATCTATAAGTTATATATTATATATTATAATTAATTTATATAAGTTATTTATTATTTATTATAATTAAGTTATATAACTTATATATTATTAATTAAGGTATATAAATTTTGTATTATATATATATACATCATATATTTAAAAATTTGTATATATTTTTATTTTTATGTAAATTTTATTTTTTTAAATTATAAAAATATATTGTACTTGTCGTTTCCCTACCGTATCCGGATCTTGGCTTTTAAAAAAACTGGTGAATCTGTATCCAAATCCAGATCTGAATCCTCGTAACTTAGGCTATGACTAATTCTTTACACAGTTATGACAACTTTATGACTAATTCTTTACACAGTTATGACAGATTCCTTTCATGGAAGAATGTGTAAGAGCTATTCTAGGCATAGGTTGGGCATATTGCTTGGGAGAGATTCCTTTGTATGTGGGGCACTCTCTTTGAGGTCTATTATTAGCAATTGAATTTTGCAACCGCTTTTCTCTCTTCTCAAGTTTGACTAGAAGAGGGAGGGCGCACTAGTTAGGGTTATATATTTATACATGTGAGGTGTGTGAACACATGTAGCATAAAGAGTGAGAAGGCTTGAAAGAAGCCATTGTAGTCCAGCTCGGACAGTGTTGTAATCATTCTATTGTGTTAATGAGAAGAGAAGATAGTAATTGTTGTCACAGATTTCCAGCTTCTTGTCAAGTACACTCATGCTGCAGATTTCTTAGATCAAAGTTCATCTTTTGCAGGACTGATCTTATCTCTTGATATGCAGTGTTGCACTTCTGAGTTTTACAGATTCCTTACACTTACGTTGCTTGGCATCATCATTTTTTGGTCAATGTAAGGTTATGACAGATTCTATGACAGTTATGACAAGTTATGACAGCTTTATGACTGATTCTTTAAACAGTTATGACATATTTCGTTCATGGAAGAATGTGTAAGAGATATTCTAGGCATAGGTAGGGCACATTGCTTGGGATATTCCCTTGTATGTGGGGCACTCTCTTTGACATATTAGTAGCAGTGAAATTTTGCAACTGCATTTCCCTCTTGTTAAGTTTGACTAGATAAGAGGGCACGCTAGTTAGGGGTTATATATTCATATATGTGAGGTGAACACATGTAGTGTAAAGTGTGTGAAGGCTTGAGAGAAGCCATTGTAATCTATCTTGGACAGTATTGCGATCCTTCTGTTGTTTTAATAAGAATATAGTGATTGTTGTCACAGATTTCCAGCTTGTTGTCAAGTAATTCACACTGCAGAATCCTTAGATCGCATTTATCTTTTGCAGGACTGATCTCATCTCTTGATATGCAGTGTTTGCATTTCTAAGTTTTTCATTCAGCACTTTTGCTTCTGCAGAGAAGCTTTGATTGATGTTTCAGTGTTTCTGTTTTAGTTGTAGGACAAATTCTTTGAGTGCAGATCTGTGTATTATGGAGATGTAAAATTGCAACAAATATGGCCTGAAAACACCAAATTGGAGCAGTGAGGGATCCTACACTGCCCCCACAAATAGAAAACTTCATAACATTAGAAGATTAAAAGAAAATATAATTTTTAAATGAAAGAAAAATAAACAGAACTCTGGCTGGGTTTTTTCTATCCTCTTCTCCTCACTTTGAATTACAGGTTTCAACTGTGAAGAAGGCCAGCAAGCACTTTCTACAGCAGAAACAACAGTGATGAAGGAAAACAGGAAATTTCTATAGCATTGGGAGCCATTTCTACCGCATTAAGAGCAATGGAAATTGAAAACTTCATAACATTAGAAGATTAAAAGAAAATATAATTTTTAAATGAAAGAAAAATAAACAGAACTCTGGCTGGGTTTTTTCTATCCTCTTCTCCTCACTTTGAATTACAGGTTTCAACTGTGAAGAAGGCCAGCAAGCACTTTCTACAGCAGTAACAACAGTGATGAAGGGAAACAGGAAATTTCTACAGCATTGGGAGCCATTTCTACCGCATTAAGAGCAATGGAAATTGAAAACTTCATAACATTAGAAGATTAAAAGAAAATATAATTTTTAAATGAAAGAAATATAAACAGAACTCTGGATGGGTTTCTTCTATCCTCTTCTCCTCACTTTGAATTACAGGTTTCGACTGTGAAGAAGGCCAGCAAGCACTTTCTACAGCAGTAACAACAGTGATGAAGGGAAACATGAAATTTCTACAGCATTGGGAGCCATTTCTACCGCATTAAGAGCAATGGACAGCAAGAAGAGAGTGTTCTGGTTAGTTTTGGGGCATTCTTTTTCTGATTTTTTATAGTCCATGGGCTCAGAAAATGTTCTCCTAGGGAGAAATCAGCCAGGCAGAGTGAAAAATATCCCCTTTAGAGGTGGTATGTGAAGAGGTGGCTTTTGGGAATGGAAGTGCATATTGTAAGAAAACCTTCAAGGGTGAAGAATTTTGAGGTTCCTAAGGCTGCCCAATAGGTCTGTCTTTGACCTCTTCTTGGGCACTGTTTTCAAGGGTTTTCAAATCTGTTTTAGGACGTTTTAGGACAGCCACCAAGTCTGAAAATTCTGCCCACTGAATCTGCCCTTAAGCTTGTGATTTTGTGCTCTTTTGATGCCTCTTTGTGAAGGGTTTAATGAGGATGGCTTTGCTGTCCAAGTTAGCTCTTACACATGCATCAAAACATAAAATACTCCTTTAGGATCTTTACACCTACTTGCTGAAATAAAATAATGCAAACCACAAAATCTTTACACAAGTATTTTTGGTCAACGCGACCCTAGAAAAAACCCCCATGGGGAAAACCAGTTGGAAGAGAAATTTTATTATGGAGATCTCAAGCTAAAATAGCAACAAGGAAAAATAACAAAGAAACCTGGTACAATAGCCAACTCCTTCTTGAGCTTTGGAGTTCCTTGGGAAATGCACCCTCCTTGGGATTTGCGCCCCTCTTGGAAGAATGCATCCTTTCCTTGCTTTGCTTGCTTGCTTGCTAGTGTGCGCCCTTACTCCAATAAGTGCGCCCCTCACTCAAGCTTTGCGCCCTGGCCTGCTAGTGTGTGCCCTTACTCCAACAAGTGCGCCCTCACTCAAGCTTATGCCCTCTCCTCACAAGATGGCACCCTCAAGCTTCCTTGCACCCTTGCTTCTCACAAGTATGCCCCTCTTCTCCACCTCTCCAAAAATCTTCTCTTCTCCTCTCCTCTCTTCACTCTAATCTCCAAGTGAACAATCAATGTCCTTTTGCCTCCTTTCTCTCCTTAAGCCTCATCCTTAGGCTAACCTAGGAAACCAATGGCCAAAATTAGATCTTAGGCCAAAACTCCAATCAATGGTGGAGATTAAATCAAGTGAAATAAAGTCACTTTGACTTTATAACATAAAGTAAAGTGGTGAGGGTCAAATATTTCCCCCTTTGAGTTAGACACTCAATAACTCAAGGGGACCGCTTTCCAAGGTACCCAAATCTCAACAAAGGGTTCTTAAAGAGTGAATTCATATTTCTTGCATGAAGGTGGGCATGAAGTTGAAGATTGTGAGCAAACCAAACAACCATATCAAAGGAATCCATATGCAAAAAAAGCAATTGGATCAAGATCCATATGAAAAGTATTGGAAGCTGACTCAAATCATATTTTGAAGAATTTGCAGAGCTAACAGAATTTTGTATAGCTCATTTTGTATTTTGGCATTATATATTCTAACCTATAAGGCCAAATTTGGACATCAGATAAATGAGACTTTCATTGATGTGTTGGCTATGTTTCATTTAACTTTTTCTTCATAAGTTTCTATATTTTTAAATATCCATTTTTCTATTTTTTTTTTTTTTTTTTTTTTTTTNATTTGTTGTTTCTTGTTTCCTAAAATTTTGGGGGTTAGCATTCCCGACATTGACCCCATTTTGGAAACCATACCCATTTCCAAGTTTCATGCAACTTAGCCACAAACATGTCACTAAATTGTGTGGATATATATGTACACACAATCAATGGCTTTTTTAGTGAAAATGCCAAAATCAACCTATATTTGTGCTAGTGAATAACTTAATTTGGTAGCACCGTGTTGCCGCCTTTATACACACACCGGGTAACGTGGAAGAAACCTTCAATCCACTAGGTGTGTCCTTGGGGACAAGTTCGATTTAAGGTGTTGTCACCTAATCCTCAACTCCTTCGTCAAGGCCAACTCCTAGCGAAGCCAAGGGGGGCAGTCCCTAAAGAAAATAATCTAAGGCTTGAACTAAACTAAGTACAAGAAAAAGAGTCTAGGATTTTATTGCAACAAGAACAATACACAAAATAAATCTACTCTAACAACAATCTCCACAGGGTACACTACATTTTCAGCAGCATAACACACGATCTCATTATTTGGCACTGCTCTAATTTTCTATATTTTAAGAAGCAATTTGCTTCAAGTATTCACTTTTGCAAATCATTACTTTATCTTGAAGTATCTATTTGGTATATGTTATTTTACTTGCAAGCACTTGTATCCTTTGAATATATTTTTATGAAATTAATTTTTTAATTGAATATCTATCTCCATAAGCTATTATTTTGTGAATGAATGATATATGTTGCTAGTATAGAGTTACTTTTGTTGCAGTTGTCTTTGTTGCAATAAACTCCTAGATTTATTTCTTGTACTTAGATTAGTTCAAGCCTTGGTATATTTTGTTAGGGACTACCCCCATTGGCCAAAGCCTCTTCTCGTAGAATCCTTAGTAATTTAGGATTCAAGTCCATTTATGATATTCACTTGCTTTTTGCTAATAATACTGTTACTTTAGAAATGGCTATATATGATCCTTGTGATTTTTCAAATATAAATGGTTATCTTCATGCAATCCCAAAAAAAGCAATTGAAAAGTTACCTAGTTTTCAAGGGAATAATGCTATTAGTGCTAAAGTTCATATTAAATCTTTTATGAAATGCATTAATAAATGGTGTGTTGCACACGATCATGAAGATGTCAAAATGAAGTTATTTGTTCTATCCTTAGAAGATGATGCTTCCGACTGGTATGAAGATTGTCCATATGATAAGTTTAAAACTTTGAAAGATCTTTTAGATGCCTTCACAGAGAGATGGGGGGAGAAAAGAGATCATTGTCACTTGTTAGCTGCCCTCGATACTATAAGGAAAAATGAAAATGAAACAATGGAAGAATTTAATAAGAAGTTCAATAAATTGGTTTCAAGCTTGCATACAGATATCAAACCTCTTGAATATGCCATCTTGATTTATTATATTGAGGCCTTTGGTGGTGAAATGAGATATCAGTTAAGAGATAAGGAACCCACCAACCTCAAAGTCGCTCAAGAGATGGCAACTAAGATTGACAAAAATATGCAAGCATCAGGAAAGTCCAACCTTCCATGTTTCACAAGGGGTGGCACTTCTAAGCAGTCAAAGTATAAGGACAAAGCAGTAGCTTCAGATAGTAAGTCTTCTTCAGCAGATCCCATTAAAGAGTTAACTGAAATGATCGAAGCCATGGAATCAAACCATGTTGCCCAACTTAATGCAATGCAAAACAGATTAATTGCCATGGGAAGAAGTAATGCCAACAGATTCCAACCTAGGCAAAATAATGAGAAGTGGATTGAGGATTTCTTCCACATCACCTAGGTGTGTATAAAGGCAGCAACACACCCCAAACTAAAGGGTCATACAACATGCTTTCAACTTCAGATGAGAAACTTATGGACGTTCAATAACACTGGCTAAAACCCCCAGCATTTGCAAGGTTTCTCCAAAAATTGGGATTTCTTGATACAAACAACTAGAGAAGACCTAAGACCTTACAATGGCACCTTACACAGTGAAATTTAACTACAATAATTGAATAGAAAGTTAAATATGTTAGCAAAATCCAACAAAAAATGGGTGTCGATGCCCATGAGAGACTAGAAATACAGATCACTGCACTTCCAATGTAGATCAATGCCCAAAAGACTAAAAATGAGTACTTCCCTAGTTAGAGGTTTGAAATTTCACACAGGAAGTCATTCCAACAAAATGGATAGTGGTAAATTGGTAATCTTCTAGAGGGAAAAATCAACAAGAATAGACAAAAAATCTTTTGTTCTACATTTAAATGTAACTAAGGCCAATTTATATATCAACTATGACATGTTTCCCAATTACCACCTCTTGAGGTTTATTAGACGCTTGACTTTGATGATCGATATAGGATCAGTATTTTGTGTTTCAATTCTTTACACCCATATCGTTGATCAATATGTTGGCATATTTGTATAACGCTTTCTAGAAGAAAGACAAAGAAGAACAGATATACCAAACAGTAATTTATAGGGCATATCATTTGAAATGTCCTTAATTTACCAACTACATCTTTTATTTAACTATTGATATATATCCTCAAATCAAGTGTAACAATTGGCACAGTATGTCAATCTTGTCGAATGGATTGCACTGAAAGCATCCAACCAATCCACCTCTAGCATGCTCAAAATTACTCCTCAAGTTTGACTTTTCCATCCCCTTTCCTCAGTGGAAATGCTTGCATTGCCAATAGATAGAATGGATGTGTTGATTGTGATAAAAATATCGATGGAGTTGACTTGAGAGATGCTTCAGAAAAGAAAATAGACATGGCTCAGGGATTTGCATATTATGTAGAAATAATTGTTAGACAACAATCCATTTATTTATTCATTGTCCCTATGCAAAGGATTTGTGGAAAGACGTTGAAAATTTAACAGGTACAGCAAATGTGTGTCATGGAATTTTGATTGAAGAAAGTCTGCATTTCTGGTTTGAAAAAAGAGAGTTAAGAAATTTCAAAGCAGTTCCATGTGCAGTTTCATGGGACATTTGCCTAGCACAGACTTAGATCATCTTTGAGGATAAGTATTTGCAACCTTTTCAAGTTTATGTTCAAATAAATGCTTTGGCTCATAGGTATATTGTTCAAGATAATAGTGGTTAGCTTAATGAGATCACAATAGACAAGTCATTGGCTTGGGGCATTTTTTATGGAGCCTTCCAAAGTCATTTTAACAATGATGGAGGCATATTGTTTTTTTCAAATGCTCACTTTTTAAACTTTAAAGCAAGGTTCAGTGAAGGATCTAATAATTATGTTGAATCCACAACTTTAAGGTTGCTTATGAAATGTGCTCTGGATAGAAATGTTTCAAGAATCAGATCTTTGGGGATTCTGCTCTAGTGTTAAACTAGATGAATGGGGTTTCACAAATTCAAAATGTTCTGCTCAGTCCTTTGGTAGAAAATCTAAAAGAGAATGGATCTCAATTTGATTTCATTTATTATGCTCATGTATATAGCAATGTTACACGTATCGCATTTTGACAAAATTTATGGATGAAGGTTGCAGCTAGGGTTTTCCTAGCCGCAGCCCGAGCTACAGCTATCGTGGTCTGTTTTTCTCGGCATCTCCGTCCCCGTTTGCAACTTTCCTGGGTTGAGTTGTCATGGATCTGGCCCGATGGTTATGTTTCTTCCTCATTCCAATGTTTTTCGCCTGTTGCAGGTGCTATTTGGGCCTGGTTATGGCGTTTCTTTCCGCATTTTGCAGATTTGTTGGGAGGTGGATCCGGTCCTAGGGTTTCTTCTGCCCTTTTGCTTCGTTTTCAACAGCTTGATCTTCTTCTTCTCGGACGTCGTTCTCCGGGGGTTCTCTGCGCGCGCGTAGGTTTTTTGTTTTCAAGCTCTACATGGTTGGTTCTGTCTTTCTAGGCGCGGATCTAGTTGATCCGTCTTTTTTTGCCACTCTTTCTAGGACTGGGTTTTGGCATCATTTTCCGTCAAATCTTGTCTGCAGTCGATCGTTCTTGCATGGATGGCTTTGCTTGGTTATGCTGCTTCGATCGTCTAGGGTTTTATCTCTGGCTTTGCTAGTTGTTCAGGGTTTGATGTATGCTCAAATTGGTATTCTATCGGCAGGTATTGGTGTCTTTCTCTTCCTCATTTATGAAGGGGTTCTAGGCTAGAGCTTTGACGTAGTCGCTAAGGGTGTGCGGTGTTTGCAGGAGATGGCACTTTGAGGTCCTTATTGGGGGCATGCGGCTTTCTGGTCTCTCCTCTTCTGGCGTTTGAAGGGGTCTTCACTGGTACCGATGCTTTCTGGTTCTCTTGATATGGGAGCTACATACCGCTCTGACCTAGTCCTTCTGGCATCAAGGGATTTTCTCTGGCATCTGTTCTTCTGGCGTGCTCTTCTTGGTAGGTTTTCTTGCTCCTCATTAGTGATTGTTCTCAACTCTTTGTATTGTTTTCTTTACTCCGTGGCTTTATAGCCAGTTTCTCTATCCCTTCGGACTTCTTTTTTCTGATACCGTACCCATGGTTGGGTTTTGCTTATGGAACCTACAAAATGTAATTCGGTTCTCTTCGGATAAATAAAATTACGCTTTTTTTTCAAGGAAAAAAAGTGTTACAATTATCACGATAATATCGCCAAAACCAACCTCAGCGATAATATCACCTGAAATAATCGCAATAATTTCGATAATTTGAATTTATCGCGATAAATTCAAACTATCGCAATAAAATGAAATTATCGCAATAAATTGAAATTATCGCAATAAATTGGAAATTATCGCCGTGTCTGCATCAATGTCACCTTATTAACCAGATTCTTGGTCTTTTAACTCTCATTTTGCAAAAGTGAGTTTTGTCTCACACAGTTTGATCAAAAACGCTCACAACTAATGGTAATGTTAAATTCTTAAAGTAAAAGGATAAAAATAAAATACGAAGGAAATGTTTCAGGATGTTTGAGAGTGGTTCCAACATCAATGGACTTCATATGGAGAAAGTAGAATTTCATATCTCATTCAAAATTCAGTAAACATGAGAGTTTAGGATTTTAGGATTGGTGGGATTACAACATTTTCATTGGATTCTATCATGTATGAGGGTATGATATTGGCATTTAATCAAGAGCACCAAGCCCTTTATGTACCTTAATGTTGGTGGTATTGATTGTTGAACTCTTTCATCACGGCCTTACCAAAAATGTACCCTTCACTCAAACCAAAATCATTGATTAATCATGTTAAGTTTTTTTTATCGTATTATAAGGCTTGGATTAGGCGATTTCATCAAAATAGGGTGGTGTTGACTGATGTCCCTAGAGGATCGAGATAGAGACAAAGGTTAGGGAAGAGGCAAAGAGTGATACTAATGATGAGGATCCCAATATAAGTGATGGTGGAGCATTGCTTGTCATTTAAATGATTTTTCTCATTTATTCATAATGCTTTCTTTCGAAATTTCAATAATTCTTTGAAATCATGGTTTGGAATCTTTAAAATATAATTTTTTCATTAAAATTTAAATATTTTATGTATTTTTTAGTAAACCAGCTCATTGAAATTAGATTGGTCCGAGTCAATCCGAGTCCAAGTCCAAGTTTTAAAACATTGGTTCGAGCTTTGAGGATACTGTGACCATTTTCCATCAAGCAAACAAGGGAAAATCCGTAGTTTTCATTGCCATGATTCATCTCATAAGTGTTGAAATTTGGGTACCTTGGAAAGTGGTCCCCTTGTGTTTGTGAGTCTCTAAACACAAAGGGAGAGACTATTACCCTTGTACCTTTACTTTATGTTCTAATTTCACATTAACTTTATTCACTTAAATCATAAAGTGAAATTTGTCACTTAAGTCATAAAGTGACAATTAATTCACAAGTGGGTGAATTAATAGACATAAAACAAACTATGGAAACTTAAGTAAAGTGGGTTTCTAAGTAAAATTTATGAGAAGTGATCTCACCCATTGATTAGACTTGGCTAGATCTAATCTAAGCCATTCATCTTTTAGGTTTGGCCCAAGGAAGGCTAAAGGAGGCAAAAGGGTAAGGAAGAGATTCATTCTTTCACTTGAGAGAATTGAGTGAAGAGAGGAAGAAGGGTTTGGAGAAGGCAAAGGGGGTGAACGTTTGAAGGAGAGCAAGCAAGCTAGTGGAGGCGCACTTGTGGGAAGCAAGGGAGCTCAAGCTTGAGGTTCTACACCCATGGAGTGCAAGCTAGGTGGAGGGTGCATTCTAGTTTACATGGGCACACAAGAAAAGAGGAGGGGCGCATTTGCTTGTGGAGGGTGCACATAAGGCAAGGAGGGGCGCAAGGTTTAAGGCAAGAGGTGCTCTATTAGATTGGGAGCCTTTGTGGAGGCAAGTGTCACACCTAGAGTTGAGGGCGCAAGCTTCTGTGCTTTTGGCTACCAAGAGGGGCGCAAGTCTTCATTTAGCAAGCACATCTACAAGGAACTCCAAAACATCCTGAGATGGGTTGCTATTGTACCAGGTTCACTTGTATTTATTTCCTTGTTGTACTCTTGCTTTAAGATATCCAATATATATCTATCTCTCTTACTGGTTTTCCCCATGGGGTTTTTTCCAGGGTCATGTTGACCAAAAACTACATGTGTTCATTTGTCATGTTTGCTTAGTATTTTCAGTTGTAAGTTTTTAGAGACCCTGGAGATGTGTTTGATGTTTAATGCATGTTAAAGATGTTGGCAGGGTTGGCAGTTTGCACAGGACTTGGTTTTTGTCATTAATGTCAAACTTAAATATCTTTAAGACTGAGAGAAGCAGTTGCACGGTGCTCGAGAATTCAGAAGGAGTGCGCAGTAGAAGAGAACGGATCTCAGGCGTCAGATCTGAGCCCGAAGTCCGACCATCGTTGGATCCAGGAGAACCTGCACGTTCTTTAAAGTGCTAGGAGAAGCAGGCTTACAAAATCCCGAAAGTAGGAGGACCGTTCATCTTCGGGAGGGACACGTGGTTACAGATCAGCGTTTCGCTGACTGAAAGGTCAAAGGAAAGAGTGCTCTAACCTCTTGAACTCGCGATATGCGATATCGCGAAATGATTTGGAACGTTGGATCAAGGATTGATCGGGGACGGACGCATGGCGAAAGATCAGAGCATGTCAAAGACTCCATTTCGGAGTTTCGCAGACCGGGAAATCAAAGATCAAAGGAACTTTAACCTTTGAAGTAGCGAACCCCAAAATCCCGAAACAGACACATCAACAAACCACGTCAGCTAAGGACACGTGGCACAATCAGGCAATGACGAGTGTCAAGTTGATTTAACATTTCAGACACATGTAAGTCACGAATCAGAGTGACACGTGGCAGTTATTCGACACGTGTCAATCCACATGTGACGTCAACAGGTTTACGTCACATCCGAACTTTCTATTTCGGGGTTTTACATAGCAAGCAGAAACTCCACCATCACGAAGTCTCGAACTCCGAAATGCCGAAAGGGACTATTGTGAGTCTCGAAAACCCAAAGGGAAAAACGTCGAAATCCCGTCAGCCGTTTGATTAAGAAAAAAAGAGATCAGATTATGAAGTTTTGTGGACCGTTGATCAAAATCCATTTCGGGGATCGCGACTTGGAGTGTCGAGACACTTCATCACAGGAATGCCGAAATGTCGAAATGTGAAACGCCGAAATGCGAAACGCATTTTAATTAAGCCCGTGGTCATAGCCAATGGGCATATGGTTTAAGCAGTGTCTTGCTGAAGTGCTCGAGGGTTTTTCTATGCTGAGACAAAACAAATGTATGGTCATCGAATGGTGCTGGTTAAATATTTAAACTGATCGTGTGGCTATTGTTCTTTTTGAGGCCTTGACCAATAATAATCACTGTAAGATAGTTATTCAGTTATTGTAACTGAATCTTCGAAGCCYGAGGGTTCGAGTGTACGCTCTAAATGTACAGGGTAGAAATAAGTGAAATTTGGTGAGATGAAGGTTGGTGTGTATGGAATTAATGGTACACCCGTAGCTCTAAGGTAAAATTCATTTCTGTAAATGAATATAAAACCGAAATAAAATCATACAGGGACAGTGAGAAGAAATGATGAAGATATAGCAGAGATCAAGGGGAGAAGAATGGATTTTGATATGATTATATAAACAAAGAGGACTTGAATGATGAATCATTTGCCAGAGAAGATAAAGAGTTGGTTTGCAGGTTCTTAGTGACAGAGAAGGATTTCAGGGTGGTAGGGAGGAGCAAGGGGAGACTGTAAAAGTCTCTTGTACAAGTTGGTGCTTGTACATCTGGGAGTTGTAGATTCCATTCGGTAGGTGCTGAAGAAACAGAGGTAGCAGCCTCATCTGGGTTGTAGCTCAGATAAAATAAGAATGTAAAGAGGAGTTGGAGCTTGCCTTTCATTCATAAGAAGAAGAGGTTTTTTCCCTTTTGGGTTTCCTCATGAAAAATCAC
>ML777172.1:553931-575398 GCA_009831015.1 Picea engelmannii | reverse complement strand
AATCACTGTAAGATAGTTATTCAGTTATTGTAACTGAATCTTCGAAGCCTGAGGGTTCGAGTGTACGCTCTAAATGTACAGGGTAGAAATAAGTGAAATTTGGTGAGATGAAGGTTGGTGTGTATGGAATTAATGGTACACCCATAGCTCTAGGGTAAAATTCATTTATGTAAATGAATATAAAACCGAAATAAAATCATACAGGGACAGTGAGAAGAAATGATGAAGATATAGCAGAGATCAAGAGGAGAAGAATGGATTTTGATATGATTATATAAACAGAGAGGACCTGAATGATGAATCCTTTGCCAGAGAAGATAAAGAGTTGGTTTGCAGGTTCTTAGTGACAGAGAAGGATTCCAGGGTGGTAGGGAGGAGCAAGGGGAGACTGTAAAAGTCTCCTGTACAAGTTGGTGCTTGTACATATGGGAGTTGTAGCTTCCATTCAATAGGTGTTGAAGAAACAGATGTAGCAGCCTCATCTGGGTTGTAGCTCAGATAAAATAAGAATGTAAAGAGGAGTTGGAGCTTGCCTTTCATTCATAAGAAGAAGAGGTTTTTTCCCTTTTGGGTTTCCTCATGAAATATCACTGTGTCACTATTTCATTTATGTGATTGTATATTTATTGATTAAATGTATTACTGCAAGTTAAATGTTAAAGGCATGATTTATTGATTAATAAGTAATCTTCTTGAAAATGAAAGAAATTTTATACAACTGATTCACACCCCCCCCCTCTCAGTTGACTTATTCTGTCCAACAAAAGAAGGTTAACTTGGACAGCAAAACCATCCATAATTAATCCTTATAATAAGAGGCATTAAAGAGCAACAAAACAAAGATTTGTTAGCAGATTTGGAGAGGGTAAGTTCAGATTCAGTGGGTTGTTTTGAACAGCAAGAAGGCTGTCCTAAAACAGTGATAAAAACAGTTTGAAAGTACCCAAACTTAGTGTCCAACAAGAGGTCAAATGATAGGCCTGTTGGACAGCCCATAGAACCTCAGAAAATCTTCAATAAGATCAATTTTTTTTTTGGATGTGATTTTGTATTATCCTGTCAGGACTTGTGACTCAAGACAAATATCATATTTCAGCATCGATGTCTGATGTACCATTTGACATCTTATATATCAGTTTTATTTTCATATTTATGTAACAAAGAGTTTGTTTAATGTTGATGTTGCTTTATAAGTTTAAAAAATTGAAAAAAAAAATATATTTTGTATTTTTTCAAGTTTCTCGATAATTTTCGATATTTAATTATTCCTAAACTACTAACATAGAATGCCTCTTAATACCTCCTCCAATCCCTTTGCGATGCAGCAACAGCAGAAAATTAACACCAACAAGCTGGTAAGGCTTCAAAATTGGTTGAAACATAGAGCTTTTATAGTTGCAGGCAGCATCAATGTCCCCCTGATTAATAGACAAATAGACAACTTAGTAAACTTGTAAGGGACAGAAGAAAGCAATAAATTCAGGTCACTGAGAAAACATGATCTTATGCATATTTAAAAACTATCAATCAGGTAATGAGTCCATCAATTAGGTAATTAGAACTGAGATTCTCTAGAAATGGGAACTATGTTCAAATATGCTCCCAAGAGATTGAGGCTAATTCCTCTCAATTGATAAGCACCTCCATTTCCAATAAGAGCTATACTGTCTGTAAGTGATAGCCATAAGAATTGAGCTTGTAAGAAAATTTAGTGAACCTCATCCCAAATATTAGAGTAAACATGTTCATCCATCACAGTTTTTAAAGACATAGACGAGTGACAAACCTGTGTTGCAATTCTTGCTGTAGTAGCATCCACTTCTGCATATCTATCGCAGCACATGCTGCTAGCTGATGGCCCACTGCCATAAAGATCCTCACGCAAAGTCACAGATATTTGATCACATTTTTGCAGTGCATTTCCTATGACATCATCTTCTGCATGTTCCTCCTCCATGTTGGGGTCAATTTCAACCAGGTCCTCTACATCAACAACATTTGCATTTCGCAACCCAGTTCCAAGAGATTCATTTTCATCACTTGGAGTAGCTAGAACATTCCTCTCTTTTTTAATTATTGGCTCAAACTCCTCATCACTCTCATCAACAACAAATCGCCTTCCCCGGCTACCAATGGATCTGCCCTTTGTTATTTGAAAATCGTCATCCTCCAAAGGATGATCCGATCTTTGAGGTGTAGAAATGCCTCCTTTGCTTTTTGTTTTAAATGCAAAAGATTCAAGCGGAGGAAGGACTTTAACTTCCTTTTTCAAACCATTCCCATTGCTGATATGATTTTCATGTACAGGTCGTTTAATTGCTCTGTCCAATTTAACTGTTGCATCTCCCCACTCATCATCAGAGATTTCATCAAAAGAACGCTTCATTTTAATATTTATTGGCTTCAACTAGTTTACTCTCTAGCTGTTAATCCAGGTAGTCAAAACTGTTAAGAATTTCTTTAAAAATATTCTCCAGATCAATCCCTGTATTAAACTAGGAAGTTAGAAACCAAAAATCTTCATGTTGACCTCAAGAAGTTTACAGATATCAATGATTCTTTGAAACGAATCAAAAAAATCAGATAAAATTCCTCATATACCCAAATCTCCGGTTCCAGAAGCCAAAAATGTACTAAGCTTTGGCCTAAGGAAAAGACAACTGAAGACCGCAATTTTCTGACTTCGACAAGTTTTGCCACACTAACAGTTGAAGCCTTTAAAATTATCAAACCTGCAATGCAATAGAATACAATTAATAAAAGTCTGCCAGTATTAGTCTGATGAAGAAAAAAAATCACTTGAAAGAAACGAGCTTTCTCTGAATCAAAAGAAAAAGTTCTCTTGATATTCTTACAGCTTTTAGCAGTTAATTTTCATATTTTTTGGATATAACTAGTTTCCCCCTCTAGCTGTTAATCCAGGTAGTTAGAACTGTTAAAAGTTTCTTTTAAAATATTCTACAGAACATTCCTGTATTAAGCTGGGAAGTTAGGAACCACAAATCTTCATGTTGACCTCGAGTAGTTTACATTTATCGTTGACTTTTGGAATGATTGAAAAAATCAAATAAATTTCCTCTTATACTCGAAACTCCAGTTCCAGAATCTAAAAATGCAGTAAGCTTTATCCCATGGAAAAGACAATTGCAGACTGCAATCTTCTGAATTCAACAAGTTTTGCCATGCTAGCAGTTAAAGCCAGGGGCGGCAAGTGCAGGGGGGATGATCATCCTTAATCCCAAAGGAAAACAAGAATTTGCTTTCGCCCAGGGTCTAGGTGAGGCCACAAACAATCAAGCAGAGGCACTAGCACTATTACAAGGACTAACGATTCTGAAGCAGAAGGAAATAAGATCAATTTTGGTGGTCGAGGATTCTTCTGTTATCATTTATCATATGCACTATCAGTTGACTCTTCAAAAGGCTCCACTGAGTAGGCTAGTCAATGGAGCACAAAGGCTAGCAAAAAGTTTTGAACACATCGAATTTTATCATGTCCCGAGGCATCATAATTCCTCTGGCAGATAAGCAAGCGAATGAAGCAGTCAATCTGCTCTCGGAATCACTTCGAACAAATTGAGGGGGGGTGTCCTGTTATCTGCCACCTTCCATGAAATATTTGATATCCACAATTTTAAGGTCAAGGCTCACTAATACAATGGACAAGTGGCAAGCATTAATGAATGTATGTACACAGTTATTAAAGGCTCTCTTCTCCCCCATTCCATCACACACTTTGCAGGCAGCATATGTTTTATTCCTTGTGAGAATGAGAGAGGCACTCCTGTTTAGTATTACATTTCGAATAAGCTGGAAGCTGCTTGCTGTTGCATTTTTTCTTTCCCTCCTTGTCATCCCTTTGAGATTTGAAGACCTCTGAAGGTTGTATGACAGGTATCAACCCTGTGTATTGGAAGTAGGTTCAGTGCTACGGAAGCCAGTCTTGCATTCTGGAAGCCAGCTCTGTGTTGTGGAAGACGGGTGGGTATGTCTCAGTGTGTTGAAATTTGGCTTGGTGAATTGGACAGAGGGTGAACAAGAAACAATGGCAAACCCACATGACCATCCAAAACATTGTGCCGTTTGCAAGAATTCCGAATTGTGCAGGAGTTTTCAAAGATGTGAGAGGCACATTGAAAAGGCCCAGGACTGCTTTTCGCTGTATGCTCAAAAATGGGAAGGTTGGAGGAAAGACTAGCAGAGGAGGAATGCATTGGAGGCCCAGGGAATGCAAAGACAGCTAATAGGCATCAACTTCCAGATAGAATCAGTGAAAAGCCAGCAAAGGCAGATTGAAATCAGCTTAGAAAACAATAATCAGAGGACTGAAGACACAAGCTGAAAGAATGGATATGTCGCAGGCAAAAATAGAAAAGTTAGAAGTGGAGAAAAGGCCTGCTAATGAGGGTAGTCAGTCTGTGGCTCCACCTTCCCTCTCTGTTGGCTCTTTTGGGATGGACAATCTGATGGAAACAGAGGAAGATACAGTGCAGCAGACATCAGCCCAAGCAAGGAAACAATCTTCTGTCATCAAGTCATCCAAGGTTGGTAACAAATTGGAAGCCCGCAGCAGGCATGACCTCTATTAGTCTTTGGAATTTGTGAAGTTTTGGAAAGTTGTTTTTTGTTGGGACAGAGGTAGATATAGAACTCTAAGATTAGCGCAGAGTATATAGCAGCATTGAAACTTTGAGAAAATGTTCAGCCCTTTTGACTGTGGATCTCCTTTAAATTTTGTATTATCCTACTGGACGGTTTGGCCACGGCCTTATTTTAATACAAAACTAGCCATTTCTGTTATTAAAAAAAGGTTGAAGCACTTGTTGAATACAGTAGAATATAATTAACGTGAACCAAGAAAAAAAATCAATGCAATGCAAAGTCTGCCAGTATCAATCTGATGAAGAAAAAAAATCACTTGAAAGATAAAAGCTTTCTCTGAATCAAAAGAAAAAGTTATCTTGATATTCTTACAGCTTTTGCACTGCTAAAAACTGTGATTCTTTAATCTCAACATTCCTTCAACTTATGATTCTATAATAATGTCCTGTAAAAGTGTACTCAAGAGTCAAGACAGTGGGAAGCAGTATACTATCAAAGACAAAAAGGGAAAAAAACATTCCACAAAGATATCCGTAAAAGCAACTCACATGTCTCCCTGACCTCTATTGCAAGAAGAAAAAATAGACCCATTGCCGGGTTACAAATCAATTTAGTGACCTACGGAGCAAAACAGGAAAGTGGGCAAAGCCTGAGAAAACATACATGAGCAACATATGACAATGAGATGCCAACCTTTGGCAATATCCAAGAAAAATACAAGCAAAATTACAAAACCAAAGATAAACACTAGCTGTAAGTTATTTCACTCAAATTGTTTACAAAATCTTATCATATAAATCCTACAACAAAGTTATCACCTCATGGTTGTATCGACTGTATTTAAAGGTCCAGCAGACTAAATGATAGAGGTTAATATATCATTCATTGCCAAGGCTAATGAAACAGGGTCACTAAACACTGATATACAGACAAATTCAATTCAATATACACACTGACGATGAGTATTCCAGATGAAATTAAGTCAGACTGACTTCAACTAATTACCAAGGATTCTAGCTGATTCTGAGTTTCTAACAATTTACTAAGCACCTGACAATGAATGATAAGAAGATTACAATCAAGAAATACATTAACAATCGGAATGAATAGGTATATCAAACATTTGCAAGATAAGAACTAGCTCACAAAACTTACAACATGAAGTTGCACAGCAAAATACATCAAACATCACCCATAGGATCAAATGTAGAAATTATGCAGGCAACATATATATTGAAGATGACCATCACACACAATCCTAAAAAGCCCTGGTTATGATGACATGTGAAACAAGTAAAACATGTGCAACATGTGCAACAATTACTTCAACAGCTATTTGCTGGCAAGAAGAATAATGGAGTAGAAATCTAATAAAGTATATGCTACAGTCCAATGGACACATATGTTCTAAGTGATGGTCAAAGTTATTAAAATATTATAAATTGACTTTGCTGTAAAACAAAGTATCCAATGTGCAACTCAAGGTTTCAATATTTTCAGGCATTTCATTCAATTGAGGAAAGTAAAGGCTGGTAGGGTATTTGTAGAAGAAGAAATAGATCAGGATGGAGCATGCACATATTTTGATAGAGCAGCTCAAGGGGATCCTAGGTTGGGTGGAGCAGGTGAGGTACTATTCCTCAAGCACAATCATTTTCTGAAGTTTAAAGCTGGTCTAGGAGTGGGCTCAAAGAAATATGTAGAACTAATGGCCTTAAAACTGCTGTTTTCTTTGGCGATTGAAAAAAGTGTCTCAAAATTGAAAACTTCTGGGGACTACATGCTTGTGATTAAGTGGGTCAACAAAGAATATAATGTCAGGAATTATATTCTGCGGCCTTTAATTGATCAAATTGCAATATATCTTCAACTATTATGAATATTTTTTTCTTCCATGTGTATATGGAAAGAATTACTGTTGCAGATGGGCTTTCAAAAGAAGGATTGCAGCTTGATCAGGGGCAATAGATTATCCTTGAAGATTTGGCAGGCCAGTGTTCTGAGTATGTACATGATCCTTTTTAATTTTCTCTCAATTTGCTGTTTCAAGTGATGCTAGTGGAAGAATGTATTTTTTTTTGGGTTATCCCAGAACTTTGGGGAATATGTCGATATGCTGTGAGTCTTAAATGGCCTATATGGGCAGACCTTAGAGAGTCCTAACTGAAAGCATTAAGCTGGTTCACTTTTGTTTTCTTAGATGGTATGATGAGATAGTAAGAACAGCTGTTGAAATTTGTAAAGGATCTCTCTTTGGATCCTGGTTTGGATATTTTTGAGGAAATGTATGCAGCCCTGGGGGTGTTTATGAAAATGCTGAATAGCATTCTACAGAATGCAATTTTTATTTCAATGAATAAAAAATACGATCCTTTTTCTGCAGAAAACAATTACATAAAAAAAACAATAACTGGGGATATGTAGTCTATAAATAATAAGAATGCTTTAAATTTTTGGAATACTGCTCAAACCAGTGTTAATTTTCAGACAATGGTATGCAGATTCTGCACTCAGAAACCAACACCTAAATCCTAGGTAGATTAAAACTTTTAAAAGCCAATCAAAACAATGGATCTGAACTACTATAATCTGCTAACACATACTACTGAAAATAAGAACAGCGTAAATAAACTAGATAGAACCACTCAAATCAGCATCTGTATCCTATTACTGCAAAGAAGAAATACACAGCACATAAACTCAAAAACATAAATTCGCAAACCAACACAACAGTGCGCCCCTGCATCACCTTTATAGAATAAGAAGAGGGAAGATACAATTTATCTGATCACATGCTTCCCCTCCTTGGGATCTACGCCCTCTACCTGAACTGGAAACTTATCATGCATGAGCACCCCAACTATCTAGGGATCTGCAACATCCTACTAACAATAGATCATGCATGCTAAGACTAAGCAAAGCAAACTCCAAAAATAGGAAAACTCTATCTAAAACTGGAACTGCTAAATCTTAAACATCTAAACTGGAATTAACTAAAGGTAGTGCATGCATGCTTTCAAGTTTCAGCATGCATCTGCCTTCTACTGAACAGCAGTCTATATCACTGTTCACCTGTGCCCTCATTCAGATTGTTCATCACTGCTGTAAGGAAAGGCTGAAGGTGCCATCTCTAGTGTCTTCTCTGCTGCGCCTTCACTGGGAGAATCATTAGCTGAGCAACATGTACAAAATCTAAATACTAGCAATCATTTATGTTCATTGGGATTCAATCCAATGCGCCTTCACTGGGAGAATCATTAGCTGAGCAACATGTACAAAATCTAAATACTAGCAATCATTTATGTTCATTGGGATTCAATCCAATGAAGAGAGTAATCCCATGCACTTCTAATCTAAATACTAGCAATCATTTATGTTCATTGGGATTCAATCCAATGCGCCTTCACTGGGAGAATCATTAGCTGAGCAACATGTACAAAATCTAAATACTAGCAATCATTTATGTTCATTGGGATTCAATCCAATGGAGAGAGTAATCCCATGCACTTCTAACATATTTTATGCGTTAAACCCAAAAAGCTTAATTTCACATAAACAGTGGTCAATGGTTGTATGGCCGTCATGATACATTTTCTGTCTACTATACAACCTGAGTGGGCCCAATGGTTAAGAACATGTGTTTCCTCTTAAGAGGTCACAAGTTCAAATCCAGAGGGGGTAGGGTATGTATACCTCCATAGACTTTACCAGTCAAATTGCTGGGCGGAGAAGGTCCCTTGTCCCACAAAAAGGGGTCTCATACACCGATTTGGTGTCTGGATTGGCTGTGACCTTAAAAATAGATTATTATTATCATTATCCTTCCCATTAACCGGAGCCCCGAGCTACCCATTAACTTAAGACCCAGTAGTTTCGGCATCGGCAACCGCAGGCAGCCCCGTGTTTGGGTCGAACCAACCCGCTATTTAGTTAGTGTTGTGCATCATTTTTAAATTTTAATACAACAAACTGTGAAACAGGCTGAAATTTGTGTCAAAGAGATGTATTTTTTCCAAAATAGGATAGATGGATTCGAAAACCAAATTTATATGCTTTATTCCATATATAAGGCATTTTAATATGTATAGAAATAAACTCGTCTTGTGTCCAACAAAGTGAAAAATTTAAAGTTATTCAAAACTGAACATTCCCCTGTTAATTCTTCAGCCTCGTCGTACAAAACTGAACATTCCCCTGTCAATTCTTCAACCTCATCGTAGGTAAAGCTATGTGAAATGAAGTCATTCAAAACTGTGCATCTCCTCTATAGTATTGTCATAACTTATAAGTAGCACAATACGGGATGTATGTTTGTATTTTCAATCTCTTGTATATGGAGATATTTTCATCAAACAAGTAACTTTGGCTTGACTTAACACAGGACATATCCTGGTGGATCATCGTACTATAATTGCATATTATACATCATTTACAAAGATTCACAGGAATCACACAATTTGGCTACTTTTATACAACTCCCTTATGTATCTTAAAGTTCTGTCACCTATTTTTATCTAATTTAAAATGATGTCAATGTTTGGCAGAAAGAAAACAGCAAATGAAATCAAGCAGTAGCAGGCCAAGGCATTCAGTATTGAAATTTGACATCCTATCCTAACTACGCTGCATACCAAGAGATTTAAATGAACTTGACCGATACCATACATTTCTTGTGTTGTGAGAGAGAGATTCCACAAGAGAAAACACAAAAGACCTACAAGTATAATTGCCTCTAACATATTTTTACCCATGAAAACCAAAACGAACTAGGAGACTTTATAACCAAGATGTGTCATTTTTACTTTGAGGATTAAATTCATTAATTTAATCCAGATTAAAATCGTTCTCAACTTCCTATTTTTGATTTGGGAATAAAAAGACCCATAAATCAAGTAGGTCTCAAAATACGATAAAAGCCCAAAGGCATACATATATACATATGCAACTTATTGGGAATAAAAAGACCCATAAATCAAGTAGGTCTCAAAATACGATAAAAGCCAAAAGGCATACATATATACATATGCAACTTAAAGCGATTGTTGTGACAATGACCCTAAGTTCAAATCCTGGCAGCAGGTGGTTGTTGTGACAATGACTTAAGGTTGTTGTGATAATGACCTAAGTTCAAATCCTGGCACTTTGTTGTGACAATGATCTAAGTTCAAATCCTCGCAGCTTATTCTGACAATGACCTAAGTTCAAATCATGACAGGTATGCTCTTGTTGATATAGTCTTCGAGCAAATTACTGTATGGCGCTGGCAAGGTACCAGCAAACCCTATTCTTCACTCAAGTCTATGAGTGTGGGTTAAGCTTATTTCCAGGTTTACATTCCCATTTTAAAAATATGCATACGTATATCAATGATCGTCTTTTGAAAAAAATACTGCCTTTTCTGAGACACAAAAAGCTTTAAAAACCTGTAAACTGCTGCACGTTTTCAACTATGCAAACAATAAAATGATCCTTTCTGGTAAAATGTCAAAGAAAAAAAACGTGGAAACCCAAACCATCATAGTAATTTGGATGACTTTCCTATTCCAATCCCGGTCCAATGAAAATGAACACCTCTTCATTATTCAATATTCATTACTTAAACTGCGATTCTTCAATTACCTCGGCTGAAAATTTCAATTCCTTCAATCACCTAAATATTTTGGACTGCATTTCTTAAAATTCTGCAAATATGAATCCATTAATTCTAACACACCTCTAAATTCATTATTCTCGAGACTTATACATAAACATTTTCTGAACCTTTCTAGCAGAAGCTCTATTTTGAGTAGAAACCCTTGAACATTGGAATCTTCGTTAAAATCGGCAAACTCGGTCCATTGATTCTAAAACGGCTTTAAATTCTTTTTTTTCTCATGGCTTGTGTATAAAAGACTTTCGAACCTTTGCAGCAGAGTTCAGTTTCCAGCAGAAACCCTTAAATTTTCACAACTTTCAGTGTTTTCAAAGTCATTATTTAAACAATTAAAGTCATTCGTGTTTTACACTCAAGATTCTCCCTACTCTGAAACCAGAATGAATAGACTACAGGAAGCACTAATACTCACTTCCCTTTGCGGCTTGCAGACTTTTCAATTTATGGATCAATAGTTCGATTCTCGACCTGTAAGCCACCGAAATCCCAGTATTTCGAGTCTTTTAAATATATACTCTTAAGCAATCGGAAAACAGGGACAGGTAAACTAGAATTACCTCGAGATTCTTCAAAATTTGATGTTAGAGAGCGCGATTTCTCGCTATGAGAGATTCTCGGCAAACCGAGCAGATTCAACCGTTTTCCGACGGAAATACTTGCGTTTTATTGATCTTTGTCGCCAGAGAGATCGAAATCCTTCGTGTTGCTGGAGCTCTAAAGGGCCAGAGAACCTTAAATATGGTGGAACCGCCCTATAAGTCAAGAGAGAATGGACCCAATAAGAAAGGAGGGAATGAGGGCGGAGATATTGGGGTACGGTTTCTAGTTAAAAGGGAGAATCTAAGGCGCGAAAGAGTTAGCTCGTCTAACTCTTTCGCGCCGGTTTTGATTGGCTGGGCGGAATGGTAGCTTCCCGGAATCGCAAGGCTTCAGTTAAGCGGTATAGGGATGGTCCGGTTCAGGTTTGAATCACTTCTCAATTGAAGGCATGGTTTGTAGGTGGATGTGTCTCCTCATCAGCGGTTATAATGGTAGTGATCAAACTCAAGTTACACATGGACTGTGAAGATCTTTGGAACATTTGATGGATGTATTTATTTCTTGAGATTAGAAGATTCTTTATATAATATATTGGTGGAAATATTATGTGGTGTATAGTGATTAAATTTGATGGGTATTTATTTGTTTTTATCTTATTTAGCCGTTATACAAGAATAATTTTAAAATCTACATATCTATTTAATTTTTAAAATCATTAAATTTATGGACGATTCATATATATATATATATATGATGATGATTTTAAAAATAAATAGGCATGTAGATTTTAAAATTGCTCATATATATATATATATATATATGTGTGTGTGTGTGTGTGTGTGGATATGGATAAATTTTCAACTCATCCATAAATTTGATGATTTTAAAAATTAAGTAAACTTGAAGTTGAAAATTTATTTGTAATTTGAGTGGGCCTAATGATTAAGAATATGTGTTTCCTTCTAGAAGATCACACATTCAAATCCAGCGAGGTAAGTGTATGTACATCTCCATATCATGATACAATTATTACTCTAGTCTGAGTCGGAGAGAAATCACGATCACTAAGGATACAATACTCTTTGTTAATCAATGTGTATTTCACTAAAATGTCATGTGAAGGATAGTTTTAAAAAGAAACCTCACATAAAAATAGAAGTCCATGTTGCTTCAATGTTTGATAATTAGTTAGTTGCATCAAATATTAAATAATTAAAAATTGGGTCATTCATATGACATGACTAGATTAGCAATCTTAGCATATAACAATAATATTCTTTATGGTATGCTAAATTTTGTAGTCTTTGGCTCGTGAATTAGGAAGCCATATGTTTTGCATCGACACCAATTGGGGATCCATAAAACTAAGTATTGAGGGCTTTTGTTAAGTCAAAATCAGCAGTAGGAGAATGCGGGATTTCTTCTTTGGTTTATGTTGGTAACCATTTCCACTAGTTTCGTGCTAAACCAATTAATCCAGAAGTAATCAAAATTGCTACATATCCAGCAATCATAGTATCATCTAAGGCTCTTTTGACAATAGACCAATTCCCAAGCAACCGAAAAGTGTCTTTTAATTCTTCCAGGGTTTGGCATCTTATGTTGATTATGGGATGGTCTAGCATTAAGCCGACAACTTTATTTAGCCCTTGGATTCCAATGGTTGGAATACTAGCACCCTTAGTTTAAGATGAGGAAAGCATATTGCTTTGGAACATTGGGGTGTCCCCTTCTTGATCAGGTTCATTCTTTATCGACAAAACCTAGAGATATGCTTCTTTGTTAGGTGTTTTTAAGGCTTTCGGCCATTTCTTCATTACAAAAACTTCAAACTAGATATACTCTAATGTTTGTTCCATCTCAGTTTAGGAAGCTCCAAAATCCCAAACAAGTCTAGGATCATGGGTATCTAACATGTCTAAGGACTTATTCCTCTTATGTCCCTTGGTGCTATGGGGAATCCCTTTCCTGTGAATTCTTTTAGGACTGCAATATTTATGTTGGGCTTCTTAGTTGATTTATGAATATCATGGATTTTCAAAAATACTTTACCTTACAAATCAAGCTTAGCATCTATTTTATCAGTTACACTCTTTAAAGCAGTTGTATCTATCAAAACATGGGAAACTACATCTAGTTTCTTAGAGATATCTTTGATTTTTGTCTTTTGTTCTTCGTAGTCTTCTATAATTCTCAAGACATCTCTGTGGAGATCATCAATGTTTAACCCTGTGAGTTGTGCTTGAAAATTTGCCCAATTCAATAATTTGCATTCATCATTCACTGTATCATTTGGCGTTGATGATCTTCCAACTATATATTCTCTCTTGGTGTTAAGGTTTTCAGAGTATTGTCTAAAACCTCAGGATGGAAGATTTATTCCAGGAAGAAAGGATTCTTCACCTGTGGGATGTCTTTTTGTACTCCCACTTCCTTCTCTAAGCAAGGAGAACATCATTAAATCAGCTTTTGGTATTCTCTAGAATCTTCGCCCATGAATGTTGTTTCACTTTTCTTGACAAGATATCCATCCAACATGATTACCTGAATGATTGGTTTATGTTTTTTCTTTTGTTTGCCTAGGTTGTGAAGTTTGGCTGCAAGTATGTTGGATATCTTTATGAGATTGGTATAGCTCAAGGGTTCTAAATGAAAGAGATCTACGTGTCATATGAATGGGAATGAGTTTATTGATGTTTTGTTGGATAAGTTTATGTTGAACCCATCGGTTGCCTAAACCCATCATATTAATGTTCCCTGGAGGTTGGATATGAGATACCTATCCATTCAAAGGTTATAGGCTGAGAATTCTTTGAAGTGTTTTTTTCCACCACGTTGTGTAGGCACGAAGTAGTCAAAACATTTTTCTGCAGAGGCGGAAAGGTATCATTGCTAAATCTAACTACCACCATGCATTTAAGTTGGAGGATACGGGAATGTGAGATCATATCAAATCCCGTTGAAAGGATAGGCTTTCAAAAGGTCATAGATGTAAGGATCATCTATAGTAACTGCATATTTAGGATAAACAATTACAAAAGCAGGTCCTTTAGAGAGAGGAGATTGAAACCCACTAATCAAGGCATCACAAAATCAATTATGATGGATATCAATAACACAACAAAGGGAATAGACTAGAAGTCATGGTTGGACTAAACGATTTGGTCCAAATTTTATAGCTTCGAAGTGGAATATAAGTAGCCTTCTTTTTTAGCCCAATCAATTAAACTCTTATCCAGTAGATTGATATGGATCGGGTCTTGAGCAGAAGTAAAAGGAATGTTTACCAAATGGACTTTGATAAAAGAGTGAGAAACATGGTGCCACCATTTAAGCTTGTAAACATGTTGGGGTTCTATGGGAGGCGACTCCCATTGTTCAAAAGAGCTAGGTTCTGGAATACAAATAAAACTTGAGTCGAAAGATATAGAAGTGGATAAGGATGATGTTCGTATGTCTCTTAAAGAAGTAAAAGAAGATGTATTATATGTTGAAATCTCGGTACGGTTGACGACGTCTAACGAGGGGTCCATTATTTTGTGAAATGAACCATGGCATTTTGTAACAAGTTAACCTCAAGGTAAAACCAAGAAAGTATAACTCTTTGTGGAATGGTATCTATCACAACGTCGATCATCGAATTTCATAAACGACACTTATCCTCACATCCAATCTTGTTCATTGACCCTCTTGTTGGGTTTTAAACAAGCTTAATAAAATAAATTTGTGAGAGAAAAATAATAATACACAAGCAACCATACACGTAAACAAACAATTATCGTGGAAAACTCCTACAGGGAAAAACCATCCTAATAATAGATATATTATTAACCTTGACCTAAATCGGCCAAGTCGAGCCAAGTGAGCTAGTCACTGCTCACCTCTATGCCACTTTACAATGGAGCCTTACAAGCCTTATAAAGGCTTATTCACATGCATTCTCCGGCATACAAAACCATGGGCCATCAATACCATGTGCCTGAAACCATGTGTTGAGACCTAAACCACTTTGACTCATTCCCGAGTCAAGGTTAACCCTAACAATCCCTCCTTTAAACTTGACTTGGGGATTTTGCTTGCAGCCTCCTTATCACCTAGGTCTGCCTCCTGACTTTACCAATGAGTTACTAGGGGTACGCATGCCTTACTAGGTCTTACAACCATATGCCCTTTTACATGCAAACAATTTTTGCTCCATAATTTATTTATTTTCATGTGTGTCATGGTGACTACACCATCACCATTGGTTGCTACATCCTATCACTTTTCCATGCTCATCTTCTTGATCGTTGCTTATTACTTTGGCTCTGCTCTCCTTGCATCGAGGAGAATAGCCATCTCTTTTCCACTTGGCCTCCCGATTTGAACCTTGATCTCACCACTGCTCTTCACAACTCACGGGGCTCTTCCTCTTCGATGGTCTTTTCTCTTACGGTCTACTCGCCTTTGATCCAACTACCAAAACTTGTCGGAACCAACACCATAACCACATTTTCATCGTAATAAACATGCCATCATCGCCACAACTCTTGCAAATAGCAGCCACTCTCTCAGGCGACTACCGACAACTCATAATAACAATGGATAGTAGTTTTCCCTTTTTGGTTGGGAAATTTTTATTTTCCCTTTGATGACTCATTTCCCTTCGAATCTCACGGTGGCATTGGCTAATTATCAACCCATATGGTGGCTAAAACAAAACATCTACATATCTTCTTGGATCTTCTACTCGCAAAAGGCTGCAACACAGCCACAATGACATGATGTTCTTTCTTTGAACTTGAAACCTTGTGGCTCTGATACCAATTGTTGGGTTTTAAACAAACATAATAAAATATATTTGTGAGAGAAAAATAATAATACACAAGCAACCATACACATAAACACACAATTATCGTGGAAAACTCCTATGGGAAAAGCCTTCCTAATAATAGATCTATTATTAATCCTAAACCAACCAAGTTGGGCCAAGTGAGCTAGCCACCACTCACCTCTAGGCCACTTTACAATGGAGCCTTACAAGCCTTATAAAGGCTTCTTTACATGCATTCTCCGGCATACAAAACCACGGGCCATCAATACCATGTGCCTGAAACCATTTGCTGAGACCTAAACCACTTTAACTCATTCCCGAGTCAAGGTTAACCCTAAGACCTCTTGCTACAGTGAATTCCTCATACAAATATATAGATGCACATTCTTAATCCCATTAGAGATAACATATAAAGAACATAACTTCAAAATCTTCATAATTCAGAAGAACCGAGAAATAGACTTATAAGAAATATAACCATTGCAATACTGAAAGATTTTATTTTGATAGATGCTTACAACTGACAGAAGGTTCGGTCCCCGATATCAACTACGCCAGGATCACAACCTTCCTGGATACAGACTCATATACTTGATGCAAACTCCTGCTTCTAAACACAGATGTTCGCAATTTCATAAGAGGCACTCGTAATCCAATGACATCACTCCTTGGAAATCTCTCAAATTGTCATCAGGACTGGCAAGCCTTTTTGAGAATCGAGTAACATAATAAAGAGATACTCACTCACAGATACATTTTCTTATCACAAAGTCTTTTATGATCTTTGGGTTCACCAGTTGGTGCATGGAGAGAGCATACTTCGAATCAAGACAAACTCTCTAACTTGCAAACTGAGCTCAATTTCTAGTCACCTAAGATTGTATGAGATCATAGAGGGAGAGCATACTCTATCACTCGACAACTCGGTGATCAAATGAGAGGTGAGAGACTTATTTTATAGCTCATTGAGTCGGTAGCCAGTAACTCAAAAATTACAAGTGCAAGTCAAAAGCACTCCACCATCGGGAATCTAGAGCATTGTTGGCGAACCGACAAAAACTTTAAGGTATTGGCACGATCTAGGTATTGGATTTGGGGCATGCGGAACTACACATGTTATCTCTTACCTTAGTGGTCCAAAGGACATATGGGGACCCAAATCTGACATAGGACATACATACTGACAATTATAGTGGAGTATCATGTTACCCACAAAACGAATAAAATCATAACTCATAAGTACAGGTACTAGGAGATATATGGTCGACAAAGTAGGCCCAAACTTACATAATGGAGCATACGTTGCCCACGAGACGAATCTAGGGAAAATATTAAAATAATATGTACAAATATTTTTATGGCCCGTGATGCTTTGGCTGGCAAGCATTATCCCTCCATCTGATTTTGGATATTATGTCATTCTTCTTCATTCCATGGGATATCACTATCATAATCATATAGATCATGCAAATCTTTAGGAAAACTAGGTAAAGGGAATAGGTAAAAATAAAAACATATGTCCACATCTGATCCTTTGATTATTGGATGGCCACCCTTGTTGCAGGAGTCGCTTTCAAACAAAGATATGATCTCGAGATTAAGCTCAATTTCTTGTTGAATTACGCCTAGAAATTTACCATATTCCTTAATGGATTTGGTGATGATTTCAAACTAGGGCAGCTTAAGTTCTTCAACTTTTGTCCCTGTAGCTTTGAGCATAAACTTGAACCATACGTTATTTTTTGGCAACAACTTCCATATTATCTTGGACGTGCAGAATAAAATCTTATTTATTTTTGGTCCAATCTTTTCCAGGGAAAAATTTCTCTAATAATAGTTATGTCCATCTAGTCCAAGCATGTTGGACAAGGTTGTTGGCATCAACACAGATTACAATCTTTCCTTTCACTTTTGCCAATTGTTGGATTAGCACATAGGAATCCCAAGTTAGGGAACTCGTTCCTATGTCACAGTAACATAGGTCATCATTATCGTATTTGATCCAAGTACCAACCCATCATATGCTCAACTTCTCTTCAACCCAATTAAGGCCAAAATAAGAATTCCTCGCCCATTTTTATAGGATCATGATTTTTAATGGCCATTCTTTGATTTCTTCAATAAGAAATCTATTCATATGCATGTCAACAACTTCTCTTGTAACAATAGAGGCTAGTTGTTGTATTTCTTGCTCACTTGTGGCTAAGAGGATCTTAGTTTTTCTTAATTCTCTTGATTCAATAGCTTTCCAGGTTGGATATTAATCTTTTTATAGTTCCTTTGGAGACATAGGAATTTTCCTTTGTTGGATGGTCCTGCAAACATCATTGCTAAATTTGGTCGATTTGCTTCTCTAGTCAACATGTTAATAAGACAATTCAAATATCCTAGTTTATATTCAATATCAAAATCAAATTTTTCTAGCCACACAGCCCACTTTTGAATTATAGTGTGACTATCTGTTAGAACCTTTTCATATATAAGCATTCCTAGCAAAATATTTAAATATGTTATGATCAATAATCTAACATGCTTAAGATATAGCTTAAAATGATGAATTTCTTTTTTGATAGCAAGCAATTCTTTGTGCCTGGAAGGATAATTAAGTTATGGTCCTCTAACAGATCCAAAGGCATATCCATATATCTCTTTTGTCCCTTCTATCTTTTCAATTAGAAATCCTCCCCATGCATGATTGGATGCATATGTCTCAATAACATACCGGTCTTGTTCTGATGGGAGGGTTAAGGCAGGGATAATTTTAACCTTTGTTTTAATCCTTTTGACTACTTCATTCATAGCAGTAGTCCATGGAGGTGGTGATTTCTTCAATCTGTGCTGAAGTATGAAGATGTCTTTAGCTTGCCCCTTATAAAATGTCCTAACATAGTTCAAGCAACCTATTAATCTTTGCAACTAAGTTTTATCGTGGATGATTCCCAGAAACTGATCAAAACTCTTCAAAATCTATTCCTGCAATAAAATTTGTCCTTTGTTGATGTGACAACCAAGAAATTATATATTTGTTTTTCCTATTTCCATTTTTTATGCAAAGAGAACTAACCCATGCTGAAAAACAATCTCATGTAATTTTTGAAGGTGTTTTAGATGTTCTTGGAGATTTTTTGAACAAACTAATACCATATATATAGATGATCAACCATGAATATTCCCTAAACAAATCTTCCATTCTTTTCTGAAATTCCACTGGGGCATTATTTAATCCAAGTGGCATCACCTTCCATTGGTAATGGCCATGAGTAGCCACAAATGCAGTTTTGTGGTGATCTTCTGGTAAAAACATGATTTGAGATCAAAATTGTTGAACATTGATTTACCCTTTATTCTATAGAGCAAGGAAACCTTATTTGGTAAAGGATATCCATTGGGTTTTAAGGCTTTGTTAAGGGGTTTGTAATTCACCACAAGACTCATATCACCTCTCTTTTGCTCTAAAAGTTTGTTCACATAGAATCATCTACATGTGTATGCACTTTTAGACGGTTCTATCAAATCTTTCTTTAAAAGATCATTGATTTCTTCTTGGTAGGTTTTAATCTCAAAGGGGTTCATAAGTGCAGCAGAGGCTTTCTGCGGGGAGACCTTTGCCAAAGGATCGTATGGAAAGAATAAAAAATACTTCTCCCTATGCCAAGATTCACTAGGAGAATCAGCAGTGCAATCCTTAAGATATTGTTTATAAGATTCAACACAAATTGATGCATCATAGCATAGCAAGTAGTTCTTTCTAATTTATTAAATTCAGATGCAAGCAATTGAGGTTGTTCAGACTGTTTGAATACTGCATCTTTTGTTCTACAAACACCTTCAGTAAACAGAGAAGTATTTATAGTATTTCCATTTATATACATTTTCATGGTCTTCTCCTTTGGATCCAAAGTGAAAGGTTGCATGAAACTGGCACCCAATACACAATCATATCTAATATTGTCTAAGCCTTGAAATAATTGTCTAAAAGACTAATTATTTATTCGTATAGGGAAATATTATGTTTCCCCAAATATCTCTACAGATGACCCATCTATAGACAAACCCCCTTGTGTAGTCTCGTGCCGATAATATTCTGGAATCGCTTTTCTTCACTACATATTTAACTGACAACCTAAATCTAAAAAACAATCTAGCTGGTAGGGAGCATGTCTGCAGGGCAGAACCAGACTTTGATGAAGAACCTTGTACCAACACAAGCATGTAATCCTAATGAGGACTCTGTTTCTTTTGGTTCTTGTTTTACCATTATTTATTCTTCACTTGATTCTTCTTCTTGGATTTGTATTTTTGTTTTATACCCCCTTTAGACAATGGGACTCTTTTCGCCTCTTCAAGCAGTTTTGAATATTCTTCATTTGAAGAATTATCTTCTTCTATCCTGATAGTTTCAAGAACGTCTTTAAGTTCTTTGATTTTATTTGTTGCTAATATTATGATGGCTTGTTGTTCTCTAATTTGCATTAGCAACATTGTTTCTTTGTCTTTCCCAAACTATTGTCTATCGATGTGACTATCAGGATGCCAGGTGTAGAGCTTAATGGGAGAATATTAAGTAGAACTAGCTTTATAAGCAAGATATGGAATCATTTTATGCTTTGTTATGGTTGGAGGTCTAGCTAGTCATCTCAGTAAATTATCTATTTCTTTCTTATGCTCCACTCTGGCAACATATTGCCAACTGGCATTTCTTCTAAGGCCTTTTCAATTCATGCAAGCCTTACTTTTGGATTTTGTGTAGACATCATACAAAAGTCATGTTGTGGCTTGTTATCTTCCCCCCAATTTAGTGGATCAAGAGGAGTGTGATATCCCGAGTCACTAAATTCTGAATCAGTTTAAGAAAGAGAGTCATTATCAGAGAACCCTAAGGGGTCTAGATCTAATTTATCCTTATGGACGGTCGAAAGGAGAACAAAAACAAAGATCCCACCACTTAAGCTCAAGATCTTCAGTGAATAAAGTTGATAGTCTGGGTTTTTTTTTCTTTTTGTTAGGACATTCATTGGCCCGATTCTTTTTTGGCAATTGTAACAGACTATCTTCTTGGAATGGGTTCTTCTTTTCTTCAAATAAGGAATCTTATGATGCTTGGGCCTATATATTTTTTCATATTTCTTCTTGTCTAAAGACCATCTAAATTTGAAGGCATGAAACTTTCCTCTCCCCTTCCAATGAAATTTAGAGGATTTAACAGTTTGGTGTGCTTTGTTGAAAGCACCATATCCCCATTCAGGCATATCTCCTACTTCTCTGCATAAAGAAGGAGTAAACATGTGCTCAAAGCGTTTCTTGTCTGAAGCCAATCTAAATTTGAAAGTGTGAAACTTCCCTTTCCCCTTGCAATGACATTAGAGGATTTAACACTTTGGTGTGCTCTGTTGAAAGCACCATATCCCCATTCAAGCATATCTCCTACTTCTCTACACAAAGAATGAGTAAACATGTGCTCAAAGTGTTTGACATCCTTAGTCACCCTTTTTGCAAGATAATGTTATTGGTCACAATCTTTATATGCATGTATACCATTGCTAAAGACATATCTCTGGTATCAAGATTTTTATCTTTGAAATACTGCTCCACTGCATTAGGTAGAGCACCAGGAAAGCTACGGACATACGTATATTTACAATGTAGATATCATATAGAATAATACAAGGTGATTTAATTTATAAAAATATAACTAGTTTCATTTTTTTAATAATAAATTTATTTTGTATATATAACTCGAGCTTTACTTGCAAACAAAGATAGATATTTACGATATAAGAAGGAATGTGGATAATGTATTAGAATCATAACTTGAGATCGTGTAACATTGTAGTTATAATAATGATAGACTAGATTATT
>ML777172.1:518928-553757 GCA_009831015.1 Picea engelmannii | reverse complement strand
CCCCCCCCCCCCCACTAGTGGAATGAATTCCAATTGCAAGACATTCTAGACCATTATAGACTTTTCATAGTGTTTGAAAAACGACATACTTAGAAATTTCCATATGGTTTAAAAACAAAGTTTAAAATAAAAAAAGGAGTCAAACTATATTAATGTGGAGATTAGTGCCTAATCATTTTCCATTAAAATCACTAAGTACTTGTTATCCATTATCCTGGGGATAACTAAGGAGATTATGTCTCAAGGCCCACAGGTCCTAGACATGGAGTACCGAGAGCCAGACGACTTAAGCTTGGCCCCGGAGGGCCCATCTTTTATTCAATGCATCCCATCTATCAGAAGCAGCAACATCCATCCCACCAGCTTGGTCCTGAAGTAGCAGTGGGTCTTGCTCCATGAGGTAATGAGTCTAGATATCATGGTATGTGTCACTCTGGTTTTTGAAGCATTTGAATATGTTGCACTAAACTCTCCCTTGTTTCATAACGTTTGCTTGGAAACTATGCTCTTTAACTTGTTCATACTTGGGGGGTGGCAAAATGCCCTAGTAAGTTGGTTCCCTTTAGGATGAGTTGCCACTGGGTGGGTCTATGAAAGGTCATCACCCATTCCTTCCATACTTACCATTTTTCATCATTATCCCTCTCATCTTCCCCTACCTTGGTTCGGGCATTGGGTTTGCCACACTAGGAAGGGTTGTACATTACCTTGTGGGAAGAAGGGGCTAAAGGCCCAGAGGGTAAAAGTAGTTGGCAAGAGTTAAAAGCCAAAATAAAACCTTTGAGATGCTTCGCCCAGGGATTCCAAAGAAAGCAATAAAAGGCTTCTCGATAAGAAAAGGGGACACGTAAGATAAAATAAAACTCAATGTTTTAGTTGGTGGATGAGAGGTCTCATCATGAGTTGGCTTATTAGGTCCATGGGCATGTAGCGGTATGACACTACCATCTATCTGGTCACCAAACTAGGTTAGTGGCTCTTGGTGGCATAACCAAGAGAAAGGGGGTCTCTCACGAGCCAACCTTCTCATTTCCGTGAAGTGCTTGTGGGTAACGTTGTCACCACTGGTCACCACACCAAGACAATGTCCCCCATCTTTTCCCTTGAAAAGAAAAAAAGCAAGAAGACAAAGAATAAAAGGCATTGAATGGACTAGGAAACAATGACATCCATGACAAGGTGCAACTCGCTCTCTACAGAGGCACCCATAGGCAAGACCTACATTTCCCTATTATCACTGTACCCTCTTCCCAAACATTTCCCCTACACCATTTCACACACTTACATGACCTAGATTGGTCTTCACCTGGGAAACACCCCAAAATTGAGTAGAATTAGCCCAATAGGAGATCCTGAGACCCTCTCCAAACCTGACTTGTTAAAATACATAACGTCTTTGAGCATTTGTTTGGGTAAACAGGGGTTTGGTGCACATGTTTGGGTAATTTGATTATTGGATGTGATTGACATTGCTATGATCCCTGTGACTTATGAGCCCATAGAGGGTGTACTTTTTTTTTCTACAGAACCATGCCCGATGGACAAGTACATATGGGGAGATGATTAACTCATACCTTCATGGGGATGAAAGCCCACAGATGGATGTTGTGACCCCATCCAGGGGCAAAGAGAGGTCAGAGACTTGCACCAAGGAAAAGGAAGGACGTTTCATCGGAGACACTTTGGCAGACCTAGACCCAGGGGGGTCTTGCTCTTCCACCTGGACATTGGCCTTGGAAGGCCCATGACATCACCATTGTGACCCTATACGTCAACCAACGTCAGGATTGACATTTGGGAGGCAATTGTGTGCTAATTGGCACGTGTGGCATCATCTAGGGGCTTGAAAGGCCCAACGTTTTGCAGATGAGGCCCAACGTTTCACCCAGGAGGCTCAATGTCACTCTAGAAGGGCACGACGTCACCTTTAAAGATGATTTTAGGGTTTAATTCTTTTAATTTATGTAAAAACTAGATTTTTCATGTAATTTGGCCATGTCGGCCTTTTATGACCTAAAAATTAATTAAAGGTCATTGATATTGTATAAATAAGAGATAAAAATTTCATATTTTTTGGACAATTCACTCATCACGCAAGTGGTGGTCTGAAATTCGGCCCTCTTTAAGGGTTATTGGCTAAAATCTAGTGGTGCGCACTTCTTGGAGGAGGCATTTCTTGGTGTATTTTGGCAAATTTTCACGTGGAGGATCTTCAACTAGGGTTTATGCTAGATCATTATTGGTGAATTAAGTGGAAAATATGCATTTATTTATTATGAATGAATGGTTATGGTTAATTTATTTCTTTCATGTCTAGGATTATGAAATTGCCTGCATGAAACCCAAGGAGAAAGACATATGTTACTATCTTTTTCTCTATAGTCTTCCATGTGCTAAAATTTCTTGAAAGACACCCATCTTGAAGTAGATACTAGAGCCCTACCATTGTAGCACTCTAGTAACCCTACTTCCTTGCCCATTGCATAATTTATTACAATTTGTTCTAGGAAAAGAGAAATCGCTAGGGCCTAACCTTTGTTACTTTCTAGCAATTATCTCTAGGAGTTGGATGTTTGAGGCCTTGGGATACCAACACGTTTCTCATCCTCTCCATCCCTTTGACATAACATTATCATTGTTATTTTTCCTCTAAGATTTGTTGTTGCCATTATTGACTCCATTACCCTAGAAAGGCACTAGTCTACCACTTGCAAGTGTTGATTGATCAAACAAACACTCAAACTTTTATCCTTCAAGCTTTTACTAACATTTGCTAACCCTAAACTAGATTAGCTCCTTAGTTAACTTGTTGTTGTTGCAAAATATTGTTACAACCATACAAACATTCATTGATTGGATACATTTCCCTACATAACTTGCACTTAACTCATTCAAAACTCAATTGTGATAATTGCTAGTCAATCTGCTAGGTAAGTGCTAATTGTGTATGGTGTATTCTTGCACTTTTGACCATTAGAATTTGTTGTTGTTGCAAAAGATTGCTACAACCATCTAACTGCAACAAATTCTCTGCAAAAGTGACCTATTTTGCTAACTAGACATTGCCAAACTTGCTTGTGAGAAGCTTTTATCATTCAACTAGGTAAAAGTTATTTCTTCTTGTTGTTTTCAAGCACTTTCAAGGCACAATTCTTATGGTTGTTATAAAATATTAATTGTTGTTATAAACTGTTGCATTGCTGCAAATTCATATCAGCTAGCTCACTTTTTGAAGGTTCATTGTCTTATGAAGTACTAACATCATTTTGGTACTTGGAAAGTGCCCCTTTTGCCTTGTTGTCTTGTTCTGGGCAGCTACACAATAATATTTATTTGCTTCATCTCTATAAGACATAAAGAACCCTTTGATTTGAGTGATCTGTGAGAGGGTAAGGGTTTCCTTGTGATTACTTGCCTTAGCCTTCTCAAACTCCCTAGGTCACCAGGGACGTCTCCCCTGGGGTAGTCTTGACATACTCCTAAATATAAAGGGATCTCTTATTAAGGTGACAGTGATAGCTTATTCCTAGTTACGCCAATTATGTACACACTTGCCTTGGGATTTGGGGCAAGTACAAATTGTGCGATAACATTTTGGCGCCGTTGTCGGGGAACACTGAGTCGATATTCCTCAATGACACTTTTTCGGTAAGCCTTTAGCCAAAGCCTTCTTTTCACAGAGCTTACCCGACGACTCCACTGAGGGTGATTCCCTCATCCCTTTGATAATCCTTGAGAGGATATCTGGCGACTCCACTAACCTCTTCCAAGGTGCCACCTTACTCTCGATTTTGTGATATTTCCAAGTTACGGGATCATGACGCCCTAGGAAAAAGTGTACCCGACTATTGATTTCAAAAAATTTCAAGGATACCCACATTACTTTGATGCAAAATGGTTGAAAAACTCTCCAAGATTCGAAGGCCTCCCAATTAATCACATTGTAGAGTTCTTGAAGTGTATAAGCGAGATAGAATGGGAAGGGGAGGATGTTCTGGTAAAATTGTCATACTTTCTATGCCATCTTTTTTGCAAGATTGGTTTAAGGGTTGCTGCGAAAATAAGGGTATATCATCTTTCGTAAACCTCATCAGTAGGTTTATTGAATTTGTCAAACCACAATGCCAGACATATGAAGATGCCCTTCAAAATATCACAATAGCCTTAGAGAACGAAGGATTCACCATTGAGATTATGGAAGATCTCAGGGATGTATACCATACTTAATACGAAGAACCCTCTGATATAGAAGGAGAGATTTATGAAGAAAATTGTCAACCACTTGAAGAGGAGAAAGATTTTTCCCATGATTCGATAGAATGCAGTAAAGATTTAACTAGAGAAGTGAATTATGAGGATGAAGCACTAGTAATCGCTCCTCCGCCCGATGAAGCTCTCCAAGATCTTATTTCTCCTGCACAAGATGAAGAGAATGAGGTGAGTCATTTTCCTTTCCAGTTTTTTGATGACACTTTGTTCTATGATTCAGAAGGTGAAGAAGTAAAGGAACCCTTTGAAGAGCTAGCTCCTTCATTTTCTAATGAGGAGGAAGAGATGAGTCTTGGGGATGATGCACTAGACCCTCTTCCATTTGATGAAGTCATCTAAGCCATTGACACTCCTGCACAACAAGAAGTGAACATAGTAAGTTATTTCCCTTTCCAATATTTTGATGATGCTTTGTTTTATGATTTGGAAAGTGAAGGAGTACTAGAGGAGACATTGGATGCATTAAATCCTTCATGTTATGATAAAGGTAGTGACATTGTTGATAATATTGACGATTTCATACATGTTGGAAGGTGTAAGTCGGATGTGATTGGTTCTAATGAGGATCCCATTTATGATATGGAAGGACATTTCCAAATGTTTCCTTTACAACTATCATATGATATTACTAATGATTCCGACATTTGGCAACAAGGAAATGATATAGTTACATACATCTCCAAGGGTGACCTAGTTCTATTTTCTCCTAATGATTTGCGTTCATACCTTGAAGATTTTGATGAGTACTCCTTTAAGCACTTGGATCTATTTTATGAAGAATATTATCAACCATCGTTGTGCTCTGGTCTTGATAGAGGTGAGGACATTGCTTTCCCAAAGCAGGGTACTTGTGACAAGGTTCTCCAGCCCCCTTCAATTACTTTACCTCGCTATGTCATTAAGGGTGTAGTTAGGAAACATGTTCCTTGTCTTGAGTTTTATCTGGGGTAAATTCTTCTTTTAGAATCCAAGGGTAGGTTGAATACCTTAAAAGGAAGTTTATCATCTCAATCTTTCAGCCTTCCCTTAAGAAATTGTCAGTCATCCTCTAGTTTCTTACTAGTCCTTTCCCATACCTCAGTATATGATGACGTCCAAGGTAGTCAAATTTCAGACTCTTTGAGTCAGTCTTTTGAACCTTTGATTTTTCACGATCACTTTCTGAGACAGATTGAGCACTTTCATAGAAGTGTGACTTGGCATGATTTTGTCCCTCCCTCCCGCCTCAATGAGATAGAATTTACGATTTTCGATGATGTGATACATGTTCTAACTCATGTTATTTTTGTGCTTGAATTATCATTGTTTTGGTTTATGATGAAGCACAAAATCAGGTAATATGAGGTATTGTAGGATGGTTTCATTGGTTATTTGACTACACCTAGCATTCAACTAACAAGTAAGTACATGTAAGTTAGGTAGGCATTTGCATTCACTGTATATACCATCTGCATATCATGTTAGATTAATATAGTTGTAGTTTCATTTTCATTTGTATATATATGCATGCTTACTTTTATTCCATTGTATCAGATATGAGCGAGGGGTGATATCACTGCCCTAAAGATTACTAATTCATTTTGTTGAGATGTAGAAGATATAGGTCATGCCAGATATGCTGAGGTTCTCATGCGCTCTACGGTGAGCACATGTCCCCGAGTTGGAGCCAGATGTTATCCCCTATCCTAGGGATAACTAAGGAGATTCTGTCTCAAGGCCCACATGTCCTAGATATGGAGTATCGAGAGCCAGACAAGTTGAGCTTGGCCCCGGAGGGTGCATCGTTTCTTTAGTGCATCCCATCTATCAACATCAACAACATCCATCCCACTAACCTGGTCCTAAAGTAGCAGTTGGTCTTGTTCCATGAGGTAATGAGTCTGGGTATCATGGTATGTGTCACTCTAAGTTTCGAAGCATTTGAATATGTTGCACTGAACTCTCCTTTACTTCATAACGGTTGCTTGGAAATTATGCTCTTTAACTTGTTCATACCTGGGGGGGTGACAAAATTCCATAGTAAGTTGGTTCCCTTTAGGATGAGTTGCCACTGGGTGGGTCTATGAAAGGTCATCGTCCATCCCTTCCATACTTATCATTTTTCATCATTATCTCTCTCATCTTCCCCTACAGGCATTCGGTTTGCCACACTAGGAAGGGTTGTACCTTGCCTTGTGGGAAGAAGGGCCTAAAGGCCCAGAGGGTAAAAGTAGCTAGCAAGAGTTAAAAGCCAAAATAAAACCTTTGAGATGCTTCGCTCAAGGATTCCTGAGAAAGCAATAAAAGGCTTCTCGATAAGAAAAGGGGACCTGTAAGATAAAATAAAACTCAAGGTCTAGTTGATGGATGGGAGATCTCATCATGAGCTGGCCTATTAGGTCCATGGGCATGTAGCGGTATGACACTACCATCTATCTGGTCACCAAACTAGGGTAGTGACTCTTGGTGGCATATCCAAGAGAAAGGGGGTCTCATCATGATCCAACCTTCTCATTTCCGTGAAGTGCTTGTGGGTAACAGTGTCACCACTGGTCACCATGCCAGAACATGTTGAAATATTATAACTCCAAAGAGTATTCTATTTATTATTGAGTCATTATTCATTATATCAATCCCCTTTTGTGGATTGATCATGTCGAGCATTGTAATTGACCAAATCCCTTTTTGTGGATTGGTCAAACCTTAATTGTATTATGCAAAATAAGTAGTCGCCCCCCAGGCCCAATTAAAGTGGTTTTAACCACTAAGAAGACAAGTGGGCCCTACCCAGTGAAGAGACACCTTTCCAGCGCTTGCCAGCTAGTATAAATAAAGGAGGCTAGCGCCTCATTATCTCTTACACTCATTCACTCATCAAGTGTGCAAGTTTGGTAGTTACAATTGGGAGAAGAAGGAAGAGAGAGGTAAATTTCTCAGTGTTGGATATTCTCTAGTGTTTTGGCTTATTGTCTTGGCATTGTATTGGCTATCTATATTAAGGAAGTTTTTGTTTGGTTTTCTCCCCCATGAGGGTTTCCCAGGATAAATATTGTGTATCTTGTGATTGTGTTTCTCTCAATGATCCTACCTATGCTATTGTTATCTAGTAAATTGAAAAGAAACCTAATAATAGCTCAAAAAGTTAACATGGAATCAGAGCTAAGTTGAAGAGAGCATCTTTCATTGGATAAAGAAAAACGTCATTGTTATGGTACAAGAAAATTATGGCTTTTATTTGAAGAGGAATATCAGTCTAAAAACCATCTATAAAAGTGTACCCTAGCCTAGGGAACTCTTTGGCACCTTGAGTGCACCTTTTCAGTGGTCAGATACTCCAGAAAGTCGAACCATAGTTTTGATTGGTACCAGAAAACCAGAAGTACTAGAGAACCAAAAGGACCAGAAAACCAGGAAACCAGAACCAATACTAGAAGTACCAGTCCATATTTCTGCAGGCCAAGTTTCAAGGGGCAAAACTTGAAATTTTTGAAATCTAACAGCTCCAACAAACTCACCTCAGCCCAACACATCTAGTCCCTGGATCAGATTTTCAAAATTTGAAGTTTGAAAAATGAGGGTTTCCTCATAAAACCCTAAGTTGTGGTTGTTGTTTTAGAATCAGTTGAAGTATCAGTTGCAGTCACCCTTGAAGTTTTTAAGAGTTGGTAATTATTACCGTTGCTACCAGATGGTGCCACTACCTGCAAATACTATCAGAGGTATGCATTCACATATGCTTAAACTATTAAGCTTTAAAGGGTATTTGCAAGAGAAGGGATCTCTTTCCATAGATCCAGAATGATTTCAAGATCCAACACATTCAGAGGAATAATGCAACCCAGGTTTGATTATTCTGATATGCATCTATTTGTTTTGACATTATTTTGATCTAGGTTGCATGTTGAAGCTATGACCATCATACTAACCTTTGGTCAAAATTAAAGTCGAGGTATTGGATTGATTGAAGTTGAGATCATATAGTTTATTCTCTAACCCGACTTTCTTTCAAGATAGCATATTGTGTTAGTACATAAGACAGGTTGAAGAAAGCACTTGTCATCTTGAGTGAAGGAGACTTGGAAGAAAAACAACACACTCATTCTTGAGGACAAGACTCCAAGTTCCATATTTGATTAATTAAGTTGATAAGATTCAAAGCTGCAAGTTGATAACCACCCCATTACAAGTAAACACTATAGTTGAGGTAGCAATCTTTGAAAAATATTATACTTGGTAGCATGTGAGCATATTAAGATAAGTTCTTAATGTAATAATTTACCAGATATAACTAACATCTCCTCTAGGAGAAACTTCTTGTGTTGGTTCCACGTTACCATGGATGAATGTTTGATCACAACACTAGAAGAGCGTTGATCTCATTTCGTATTGCATTTCTTACTTTTTCAGGCAAGCCAGGAGTGATAACTCTAAAGGAGCTACTTCGACAATTATTCGTGCTATTGTTTTATTACTATTATGAAAAGAGTATTATTCTTGCTTGTTGTTTTGTTGACCTTGTTTCAGGTCACAGGTGACAACCCTGATGAAGCTATAGTGAAGTTTGCAGAATACAACATATTAGATGAGACATGAAAAAAACTATGTACATGACCATATACATCCATGTACCAAAGAAGATGAAGAAAGAAGTTATTTTTTAGATCCAGAGTATCTCATATGGAGATTGATTGTAAGGAGCAGAAGGCTCCAAAGATGATTGGACATTAGAACAAGAACTCACAGTAGACTTGTTCAAATTCAAAGGATAATGAAGCCACCTCGACATGAAGCAGAATTCACTTGAAGTCTGACTCAACTTGTCATATTTAGACTTGGTATTCAACATCAAGTATACCTTGTAAGAGATGATGAATTCCTTGTAGACTCAGAAGAAATCAAGAGTAAGCCTGATCTCATAAAGGATCATATGAAGAGACAAATTCCAAGACTGGAGATAGATGCCATGAGAAGACTAGATCGTAGCTTCAGAGACTCCTAGGAGATATGAAATCTCCTGGAAGGTTCCCTTGTTTCAGTGACAGAGAAGGAAGCCAGTTAGAAAGAATGGGATATGGATTTTTCGTGAGACTAGAAGAAAATTTAATATTGACTTCCAAGATCGATCTAACAGATCAAGCATGTTGCAGATGTACAAAGGTTGATGTGTGTCCAGAGGATTCTCCCAACAAGAGGGAGAAGACTATGACGAGACACTTACTCCAGTAATTGAAGAAATAGTTCTGTTATTCATGAAGACAACCAGAACAACCATGATTCATATATAGTATGAGATGTAGGGGGAGCAATCCCCATATTTAAAATGGAGTGGCAGTTGGTGCAATACATTAATTGGGTCATGGAGACATGACTACAATAAAAGATAGAGTTACCTACATGAAAGAAGAAGAGCTACCTTCAATATCAGTTATTGAGCCACTCTCAATTTCAGATGAAGTTGTTGTCGTGATGAAGTAGAGGAGTTACTTTCATATTTCAGGAGTCGCAGTGAGAATGGAGCAACCATTCTCAGCTTCAGAGCAGGTGTAGGTGCAGAGTCCCAGTTCTAGAAGGAACAATAGCAGAGAGAGTAGAGGACATATTCCCAGGCAATGAGATAGATAGTGCTTTGCAGAAAGCACATAGAGCTAGCACATGATTGTGCAGATTGAGTTGGGGCTGAGCAAGTGTACCAGATTGGTACAAAGTGATGTAAAAATTTGATTTAAAGTTGAATACATAAAGACTCATGTCTGCAAATTGAAGTAAACTCCAAGAGCTTGGTGTGGCAGGATTGATAGTTTTATGAAGAGTTTGGGCTTTAATAAGATTAAAATTGATTCTAACCTTTACTTCAAGGTTATGAATGATGAGCCAGCTATATTGTTGCTACTATATGTAGATGATTTATTCTTGAAAAGATGAAGAAAATATCATCACAGATTGAAGAAGAAGCTCGCTACAGAGTTTGATGAAAGACCTAATGCATTATTACTTGTGTCCTGAAGTTTGGCAAAGCCCAGAGAAGATCTTCCTTAACCAAGGGAAGTATGCAGCTAAAATACTAAAGAGGTTTGATATGTTGGAGTGTAAGTCCATGACTACACCCATGGAAACAAAGATGAAGCTCTTGGTTGATACTTCATCAAAGTTGGTTGATGCTACGTTGTACAGACAGATCATTGGATCGTTGATGTATCTGACGAACACCAAGCCAGATATATGTTTTGTTGTGAACACCTTGAGTCAATTTCTGGTAGAACCTAGATGTGTTCACATTGTTGTTGAAAAACATGTGATGAGATACCTTAAGGGTACGTTGGATTTTGGTCTTAGTTGTAATGGAGATCATGACTTCATACTGAGTGGATATACTGATTCAGATTGGGCTGGAAGTGTCTCTGATAGAAAGAGCACCTCAGGATGTTGTTTCAGTCTGGGGTCAACCATGATCTCATGGCAGAGTAAGACGCAATCAAGTATTGCTCTCAGCACGACAGAAGCATAATACATTGCAGCATGTTCCGCTAGTTGTGAAGCCATATGGATTCAAAAGTTGTTGATAGGTCTATTTGATCCAGAGATGGAAGCAACCATGATTCTATGTGATAACCAGAGTTGCATAAAAATGACAGAGATCCTTGTGTTCCATGACAAGTCAAAACACATATAAATCTGATATCATTACATTTGTGATATGGTGCAGAGAGAAGCCATAAAGCTCCATTATGTTGGCATGAATGAACAGGTTGCAGATGTGTTGACCAAGCCTCTGTCTCGTGTAAAGTTTGAGCACTTTCGAGACAAGATTGGTGTAGTCCGAAAGGACCTCCCTCAAAAGGGGGAGTAGTGTTGATGTCGACCTTGTGCTGAATATTTCCAGCTTCATGTTGATGTTGTTGTGATGCTAGCCTTGTGCTGAAGATTTCCAACTTCGTGATGATGTTGTTGTGATGCCAACCTTGTGCTGAAGATTTCCAACATCATGCCGATGTTGTTGTGATGCCAGACTTGTGTTGAAGATTTCCAGCTTCGTGCTGATGTTGTTGTAATGCCATCCTTATGCTGAAGATTTCCAGCTTCATGCTGATGTTGTTGTGATGCCAGCCTTGTGCTGAAGATTTCCAGCTTCGTGCTGATGTTGTTGAGATGTCAGCCTCGTGATGAATATTTCCAGCTTCATGCTAATGTTGTTGAGATGCCAACCTCATGCTGAATATTTCCAGCTTCGTGCTGATGTTGTTGAGATTCCAGCCTCGTGCTGAAGATTTCCAACTTAGCGTTGATGTTGATGATGCTCCATCCTTCGTGTTGTGATGTTGTTGTTGTTGATGTTGTATCAGCCTCGTGTTGTTATTGATGATGATGATATATTAGTGTTATACTAATACATGTTGATGCAGATGATGATGATGCCATTTGAACTCCTTGTTGTGGATGATGATATTGACGATGAGAAAAAAATTCGATGATTTATAGATATGCCAGTCAGTGTTCCAGATGTTGTTGATGTTGCTGCCCCCTCTCTCTCTCATGATGATGTTGTAGAATACCCTTCTTGTTAAGGGGGAGTGTTGAAATATTGTAACTGCAGAGAGTATTCTATTTATTATTGTGTCATTATTCATTATATCAATCCACTTTTGTGGTTTGATCATGTTGGGCATTGTAATTGACCAGATCCCCTTTTGCGGATTGGTCAAACCCTAATTGTATTATCAAATTAAGAAGTCGGCCCCAGGTCTAATTAAAGTGGTTTTAACCACTAAGAAGACAAGTCGGCCCTACCCAGTGAAGAGACACCTTTCCAGTGCTTGCTAGCTAGTATAAATAAAGGAGGCTAGCGCCTCATTATCTCACTCACTCATTCACTCATCAAGTGCGCAATTTCGGTAGCTGCAGTTGGGAGAAGAAGGAAGAGTCAGGTGCATTGCTCAATGTTGGATGTTCTCTAGTGTTTTGGTTTATTGTCTTGGCATTGTCTTGGCTATCTATATTAAGGAAGTTTTTGTTGGGTTTTCTCCCCCATGAGGGTTTCCTAGGATAATTTTTTTGTATCTTATGATTGTGTTTCTCTCAGTGATCCTACCTATGCTATTCTTATATAATAAATTGAAAAGAAACCTAATAATAGCTTAAAAAATTAACAGGACAGTGTCCCCCAACTTTTCCCTTGAAAAGAAAAAGCAATAAGACAAAGAATAAAAGGCATTGAATGGGCTAGGAAACAATGGCATCCATGACAAGGTGCAACTCACCCTCTACAGAGGCACCCATAGGCAAGACCTACATTTCCCTGTTATCACTGCACCTTCTGCCCAAACATTTCCCCTACACCATTTCACACACTTACATGAACTAGATTGGTCTTCACCTGGGAAACACCCCAAACTTGAGGAGAATTAGCCCAATAGGACATCTCGAGACCCTCTCCAAACCTGACTTGTTAAACTGCATAACGTCCTTAATTATTTGTCTGGGTAAAGGGGGGTTTGATGCACATGTTTGGATAATTTGATTATTGTATGTGATTGACATTGCTTTGATCCCTGTGACTTATGAGCCCATGGAGGCAGTACTTGTTGTTGCTGCAGGACCATACCTGGTCGACAGGTACATATGGGGAGATGATTAGCTCGGGCCTTCATGGGGCTGAAATCCCATAGATGGATGTTGTGACCCCAGCCAGGGGCAGAGAGATGTCAGAGACTTGCACTAGGGAAAAGGAAGGACGTTTCATCTGAGACACTTTGGCAGACCTAGACCCAGGGGGGTCTTGCTCTTCCACCTGGACGTTGGACTTGGGAGGCCCATGATGTCACCATTGTGACCCTAGACGTCACCCAACGTCAGGATTGACATTTTGGAGGCAATTGTGTGCTAATTGACACGTGTGGCATCATCTAGGGGCTTGAAGGCCCAACGTTTCACCCAGGAGGCTCAACGTCACCCTAGAAGGGCATGCCATCATCTTTAAAGACGATTTTAGAGTTTAATTCTTTTAATTTATGTAAAAACTGGATTTTTCATGTAATTTGGCCATGTCGCCCTTTTATGACCTAAAAAATAATTAAAGGTCATTGATATTGTATAAATAAGAGATAAAATTCTCATATTTTTTGGATAATTCACTCATCACACAAGTGATGGTCTGAAATTTGACCCTTTTTAAGGGTTATTGGCTGAAATCTAGTGGTGCACACTTCTTGGAGGAGGCATTTCTTGGTGTATTTTGGAAAAATTTCATGTGGGGGATCTTCAACTAGGGTTTATGCTTGATTATTCTTGGTGAAGTAAGTGGAAAATATGCATTTCTTTACTGTGAATGAATGCTTATGGTTAATTTACTTGTTTCATATCTAAGATTACGAAATTGCTTGCATGAAACCCGAGGAGAAAGACATATGTTACTATCTTTTTCTCTATAGTCTTCCATGTGCTAAAATGTCTTGAAAGGCACCCATCTTGAAGTAGATACTAGAGACCTACCATTGTAGCACTCTAGTAACCCTACTTCCTTGACCATTGCATATTTTATTACAATTTGTTCTAGGAAAAGAGAAATCGCTAGGGCCTGACCTTTGATACTTTCTAGCAATTATCTCTAGGAGTTGGATGTTTGAGGCCTTGGGATACCAACACCTTTCTCATCCTCTCCATCCCTTTGACATAACATTATCATTGTTATTTTTCCTCTAAGATTTGTTGCTGCTATTATTGACTCCATTACCCTAGAAAGGGACTAGTCTACCACTTGCAAGTGTTGATTGATCAAACAAACACTCAAACTTTTATCCTTCAAGCTTTTACTAACATTTGCTAACCCTAAACTAGACTAACTCCTTAGATAACTTGTTGTTGTTGCAAAACATTTCTACAAACATATAAACATACATTGATTGGATACATTTCCCTACATAACTTGCACTAACTCATTCAAAACTCAATTGTGATGATTGCTACTCAATCTGCTAGGTAAGTGCTAATTTTGTATGGTGTTTTCTTGCACTTTTGATGATTAGAATTTGCTGATGTTGCAAAATATTGCTACAACCATCTAACTGCAGCAAATTCTCTGCAAAAGTGACCTATTTTGCTAACTAGACATTACCAAACTTGCTTGTGAGAAACTTTTATCATTCAACTAGGTTAAAGCTATTTCTTCTTGTTGTTTTCAAGCACTTTCAAGGCATAATTATTGTGGTTGTTATAAAATATTAATTGTTGTTATAAATTGTTGCATTGTTGCAAATTCATATCAGCTAGCTTACTTTTTGAAAGTTCATTGTCTTATGAAGTACTAACATCATTTTGGTATTTGTAAAGTGCCCCTTTTGCCTTGTTGTCTTGTTATGGGTAGGTACACAATATTATTTATTTTCTTCATCTCTATAAGACATAAAGAACCCTTCGATCCGAAATCGGATCCAGAAGCCTGACAGGGCTTGAAAAATGCTCAAAAGTGAAAGTGCTCAGAATGCGACGAAACCTTTGCCATTTCATCCATCTCGTCTTCCTGATTCCGGTGGTATATTTATTTTGTCAAACGGAGTCCGTATGGAGAAGATATCGCATTCTGTCCGAAAAACCAAACAGGCAAAACAAAAAAATTGCTGACTGTGCAGTCCGTACGGATGCTGACGTGGCATGTCCGTGCGCTGACGTGGCATGTCCATGTAGACGACACGTGGCATATCCGTACAGCGACACGTGGCAGCTCCAGGTGATGACACGTGTCAGGCAAATTTGGACATTTGGGCGTACGGCTGGACCTATCCCGAGGTGACACGTGTCACCACTGTAAGGGTGACACGTGGCATGGGATGACGTCAGCAGCTTACGTGTCAGATGACTGGGCAGTACGGAAAGTGACGTGGCAAGGTGACTGGACAGTACAGAAGCTGACGCGGTGATTGACGTGGCAGTCATCTATTGGCAGGTTCTGAGCGAATCGTTTGCTCACACATGGCATTTTTTTTTGGCAAGTGATTGGGTGCCACGTGGCCCAATCACGGGCTTCCACGTGGCACCTAGGTATTGGTTGGTTAATCAAAATTTTGTGTGGTCGATCGGGTTCGAACCGGTGACCTCCTCCGTTGGCAACGTTTTAACAAAGTCCCGTGACCACTGCGCCACGCATTGGTGCTTGTTATGTAAACGACATAGTATGTATTTAAGTTTGAATGTTGTGTTTTTTGCCGGGGGGTCGGGCCGGGGCTTAGCCCCGACCCGCGGTTCCATTGTATTGCCATATGACCCTTTTGATATACGGATTTGTGCACGGGGTTTTGTTATAACCTTTGACCGTGGTCCTATGTACAGTTGCCATGCGACCGGGTGCTAGTGCACGAAAAGGGGTGGCCCGCGCTTAGCCTTTGGGCTAGCGCGTGGCCACATTACACCATACGACCGTTCAAAGAGGGCGCGCGCATGAGATAAGGGGGCTAAGCTCGATTTTTAACCAGATTATGGTTATAAAGTGGGTTTTATAACCACTTTTTGAGTTTTAAATGTAATTAGGCCCATTTTTAATGTATTTACTTCATTTTTGGGAGTTATTGGGCATTTTTGGAGCCTAATTTTTGGGAGGAAGTTGGAGATGAGCAACCAACTTCCCAGCTATATAACCAAGGTCATTTTGAGGCCATGGGGGAAACTTTGAGGGAATTCAGAGTAGAATGATGCTGAAGAGAAGCCAAGCCAAAGCCAGTTTGAAGCAGAGAAGTTGTTGAGGAGGAGACGCTGTCGGATCATTTCTGGGAGCTCCGGACGTCCGTTTTGCGTGCCGTTTTCTTTGCATGGTTCTGGAGATCTGGACGAACATGACCAGATCAGTATTGTATCCATTTGGCATTGCAACGATGTACTTTTGAGCTTTTGAACAGAAATAAAGAAGCGTCCCTCACAGAGAAAAGGCCCGGAGACGTAGGCAAAGTTGTGCTGAACTCCGTTATCAATCTGCGTGTTATGGTTTACTGTCTTTTATTGCATTTCAGATCTGCACATGTGTATATGGCTGTTATAATTATTCTTTTCCTCATTCTTCATTAAGTTTTCTCAAATGGTTAATTAACGCATGCAAAATTAAAACTCAACCATAAGTCATTAAAAGATCCGGCGGATCACCCTTTGATTTGAGTGATTTGTGAGAGGGGAAGGGTTTCTTTGTGATTACTTGCCTTAGCCTTCTCAAACCCCCCAAGTCACCGGGGACGTCTCCCCTGGCGTAGTCTTGACATACTCATAAATAGAAAGGGATCTCCTATTAAGGTGACAATGATAGGTTATTCCCAATTACGCCAATTATGTACCCACTTGCCTTGCGCTTTGGGGAAAGTACAAGTTGTGCTATAACATGACCAATCATAAAGCATGATAAGGAGAGATATGGACAAAACTATAGATTCATTACTCATTGAGAGGGATAAAAAAAAAACTCATTACATATTTAGTGGTTTTTGGTTAAATTTTCCACTCATAGATTATACACGCTTTGTTTTTTATATTTTTTATATGTAGAAATCTCAAATAATAAGATACACCCTTAAGATTGCACAAACCCTTCTAGACCTAGGTCCTTGACGTTTGAAGCTTTAAATTCTCCTTCTTCAAGCCAGTGTTTTGAAAACATATTAAGATTTGATATTAAATTTTCAAAATAATATATTTTAATACAATATTATATAAGAATCATCTTATGAGGAGAAAACCATAAAACTAAGCATGCTTACAAGAAGAAAACACACACACACACACACACACACACACACACACACACACACATGTATAATTGGTGGAAACAGAAAAACTTTATATTTGATATTTCATAGCCGAAAACAGAATATGCATAGACATTCTTCTCAACACCATTTAGAGCCAAAAGGTCTGTACTATCTTCTATCCAAAAAGGCCTCAAAAAATATCACAACAACTAATTAATACAATGATCCTCCAAGCTTTTACAAAGAAACAAGGCTAGCATCAATACTAGCTTGTTTCACATATCAATGAAGATAATACACATCTTTTGGAAAGAGAGCTTCGTCCTTAAACACATATTCAGAGAAAGTCCCTTCCTACAAGGGTAAAGATTTTCTAGATAATTTGTTTACGTGTGCATTTAATTCCCTATAATTGTGAGAAAGCTCTAAAAACTTCATTTTTACCTATACATGATTGGACTAAGCACCAGATTCTCTATGTGACATTTACCATTTGCCTAATTCATTAGTAGCTTTGAATCTCTCATTACCTATAGCCTTTCAGTACCTTGATCAACTGCACATTTTAATAACGAGCATAAGGGAAAAAATCAATCTATTATTTGTCCCTTGACCTGCTACATACTTTAAAAAAACATAATGATTTTCTATCAACGCTACATTTACATGGATTTCCTTGACAATCATCGTGAAAAAAACCCATTGAATGGTGTAGTGTACCTAGGGAGGTACCCAAGGGGAATAATAATAGATAGGTGACTATGTATTTTTATGTATGGAGATCATCTATAGTAAATAAAATTCGTGTAGTAGTGTGAAAGCAATAAATGTAAGAAGGTTGACTATAAGATTATGTTGATTAGAAAGTTCCTTATCTACAATGTTCCTACAAGGTAGCTAGTGTTATATAAAGAAGTATAAAAAATGTAATGGGCACTGTGAAGAATATTGTAGTTGTAGAAAGCATCATTGTTTGATGAGTGGCGTTTCCATTCCTTAAGGAATAGTTCATGGTGTTACCCTACGTCAAGGATTTTCTCTATAAATCTTTTGTGTTCACTATTTTGTTATCTGTTGTGTGGGTTTGTTATGTTATTCTCAAGATTAAGAGTTTGATTTATTTCAAATCTATTGAGTTACACTACAAGTGGTATTAGAGCTATTTCTTGGGGCAGAAAAGGGAAGTTTTTTTTTTTTTTTCGTAGTTTTTTCAAGGGAAAAAAGAGGATGGCGACATTCAGATTGATTTCTGAAATTTTTGAGCAGAATTTGAAGAAAATGTTGCATATCTGAGTACCTCCTGAAAAAATGCCCAGGCTAAAAAAAACTGTCCAAATCAAAGTCCAGGAAGTGGAATTATCACTGATTTAAAATCAATTGTTTTAGGGCTTTTATGAGGATGACTGTGTGAATTGCAAATCAATTATCTTTTGATAGAGTGCTCATATTCCAGTCAAACACATGCCAAAACTTGTAGAGTGGTCGTGACATTTTCATAATTGTGGTTATAATAGCCAATCATAGAATTGTTTCCCGAGTTATGATCATTTTACATTAGCCTCATTGAAAAGTGAGTTATTTTTCTAAACCCTAGTTTTGGTTGACGTTTTTCTTCCAAGAAAGATGTGTTTTATAGGAAAAGATGATGATCCTAATATTGAAGAATACATAAAATGGGTAAATTTAATTTCGGTAACTTCATTTTGGAAAATGATTCTATACATGAATTTAAAAGATGATTCTTTCATACGGTGGAACTCATATGGGCTTAACTATGAAGAGATAAAGTCACTTTCAGATGAGGAATGTGAGACATTGTACTTAGATAGATGGTCTGATTCCAAGAAGAAGTATAATGAGATCCATAGGGGTTTGTTTTTATGTGGCAACTCTATATTACAGGTTCATGGATGTATTCTTAAAGAGAAGGTCATTGTTTCTATTATCCCTAGTTGGAAATATAATCTCATCAATATTCACTTGGTTAATAGATTGCAAGTTCTTGCAAAACATATCCAAAGCACACGAGCTGAGGATGAGACTATTCAAATTTTTAAATATTTGAATCTCACCATGGATAAATATGTGTTGCATTTGTATTTTTATCTTATAGGTATGGATGAAGTGGATGTTATTCTTGGATATCCTTGGATGGAATCAATTGGTACAATTAGTATTAATGTGGAAAACAAGTTTATGAAACTTTGGTACATTAAGAAAAAGAAGATCACACTACAAGATATGTCTCTTGGTAAACAAAAAGGGCCCACAGGGTCACCTAAATAAGTTATTGTAGGGAAAATAATTGCAAAGTCCAAGGTTGAATATGAAGCAGAGCTACCCCCGATGTGTAGGGAAATTGGTGATGGAGTGTATTGTTAAGACACTCCGTTGTTTGAAGTCACCGATTTGAAACATCGACTTACCTTGTGTGTCGTATATAGAAAATCATGGGCACACCTAGAGGTTATAGTGGTAACAATTGGATAACACGACCCTGTGTCACGCGAGTACGTGCCCAACCAATTCTTGATTCCACTAGTCACAAAAATGTTAAAATTCTTTTTAAGCAGTTAAGTGTGTTATGTATTCTTTAACTTTAGGCTAATAAAACAACAATTGCATGCATAAGGATCACTGAAAGAAAGACATCCACAATATACAGAAGAATTATCCCGGGAAACCCTCGTGGGGGGTAAAACCCAACAAAGCTTATTCAATATAGATTCTTCAACAAGTACAATGTCTCTCTCAAGAGAGATCTCACCAAAATAGAAGATCCACAAGAAAAACTAACCAGAATAGAGTAGCACATGACTAGACCAAGATAGTCCTCCACGAGATAACCAAAAACCTTCACCAGAACACCCTTCCTATGTAGTTGCGTCACCCTTCCTCTGTAGCTGCGTCACTCTCTCATACTTGCACACTTTTTTGTGTGAGAGAGATTGTTGTGTGTATTCTTCAAGTGAGATGCCTAGGCTCTTATAAATACAAGTTGTGCCCCCCAAAAATTAGGCCAGGGCCGACCTATCCACTTTATCTTTCTAATTTACAATTGACTTGTTAAGGCACAATAGGGTCGACTTTTACAAAGGCACAATAGGGCCGACTTAAGAAATATAATATAATATTATTCTTTAGGGTTTTGACTTGGTCAAATACAATATGATTATAATAAGAATATCTTTTGAAGCTACTCAAACTTCAACACTCCCTCTTAGCAAGGAAGGTATTCTTCTAACACGATCATCACGACTGCTTTTGCTCTTCTATACACTTGACCATTGAATTGTTGAATTTCCACATATCTATATTGAATAAGTTTTGTAACCACATCAACATCCATGGTCTCATCATCCATTCGAGATTTATGTCATCACAGGGCCAACTCACACAAAAGTTGGCATCTAGTTCCACAATGAACTAGTAACTTCTGGTTAGCACACTAGGCAACTAGTCCATAATGACCATGCATCTAATCACGAGGATTATGTGATGTAGTGCACACACACTACCCATCTAGCCCAAGGCTAGGAAACACCTCCAACCACACAGGTTGGCCCACCAGCTAAAAAGTCGGGTAACTAACCAACCCTGAAGACATGGCATATGCTGACCTTGTGTGAGGTCATGCTGACTGGTGGCACAGTCAGTAACTTACATACCATACTTTTTCACTGGAGTAACAGTAACTCGACGTACTAGAATTTTTCACTCGAGTAGCCCTCTTCGTACACTAATTTTTCACTGGAGCAACAATAACTTGACGTACCAAACTTTTTCACTAGAGTATCCCTCTGTGTAACATACTTTTTCACTGGAGTAGCAGTTACTCAACATACCATACTTTTTCACTGGAGTAGTCGTAACTTGCCCGTGAATGACCATTTGTTGTTTTTGCCACATGTTGAAGATGCTACCCTGGATCACAAATGTAACTCATCAGTACCTCTTACTAGGGACGTCCTTCTGGACCACACCAAGCTTTTCTATGAAGTACACAAACTTCACTTTCGACAGAGGCTTGGTCAACACGTCAGTTATCTTCTCATCTGTAGCGACATACTGGAGCTTCACTGCTCCCCTATGTACCATATCTCTGATATAATGGTACCTAATCTCGATGTGCTTGGACTTGTCATGGAACATAAGGTTCTCTGTCAACTTCACACAACTTCGGTTATTACACCAGATACAAGTCACCTCTAACTCAAGATAAAACAATTCTACAAGCAACTTCCGAAGCCACACTGCCTCACTGCTAGCTGAACAAGTTGCTATATACTCTTCTTCAGTTGTACCAAGCGCCACACTAGTCTGCTTCTTGTTGAACCATGATATCATGGTTGATCCCATATTGAAGTAACATCCAGATGTACTCTTTCAGTCTGCAACACTACTAGCCCAATCTGAATCAGTAAAGCCTTGCAGGATTATCTCATGATCTGAAGCATATCTAAGCCCATAATCAATTGTACCCTTCATGTAGCTCATCACATGTTTTGTTGCAACCAAGTGAAAACTTCTCGGCTCAACCCTATACTAAATCAATGTGTTCACCGCAAAACATATATTTGTCCTCGTGTTCGTTAAGTACATCAATAAACCAATAATTTGTCTATAAATGGTGGCATCTACTATCTATGAAGATGCATCGCTCAACAACTTCAAATTTGTCACCATCAGTGTAGGCATGGCCTTGCAATCCATCATTCTGAATCTTTGCAAAATCTCACCATCATATTTTCATTGGTGAAGAAAAATCTCACTCAGTCTCTGCCATACCTCTAGACCTAAGGAGTAATGCATCATGCCTATGTATTTCATCTCAAACTCTTCAACAAGCTTCCTCTTACTCTCAATGATGAGCTTCTCGTCTCCTGTTAGAAACAAGTCATCCACATACAATAGTAGTATCACTGGTCCACCATCCACAACCTTGAAGAATAGGTTGGAATCTGTTTTACTCTTGGTAAATCCCAAGCTCATTAGGAAGCTGTCAATTCTACCATACCATGCTTTGGGTGCTTTCTTTAACCCATACAAGGATGTCTTCAATCTGCACACATGTGTTTGATTGTCATGTGTCTTGAAGCTTTCTGGCTGCTCCAAATACACTTCTTCTTCTATTACGCCATTTAGAAAAGTTGTCTTCACATCCATCCGGTGTACCTTCCACTTCTTTACTGCAACTAATGCAAGTATAGCTCTAATTGAAGTGTATCTTGCCACAAGAGAAAATATCTCCTCATAATCTATTCCTTCTTTCTGGGAGAAACCACATGCCACAAATCTTTCCTTGTACTTATCGATACTTCCATCCATTGAATGTTTCGTCTTGTAAATCCCTTGGAACTTACAACTGTCTTATCTTTCGGTCTCGAAACCACATCCCAAACATCATTCTTTACAATGGACTGGTACTCTTCAACCATGGTATCCTTCCGTTATTTCTTCTTTGCATCCTCTTCATAACTAGTAGGCTTAACATTAATGATGTCACCTAGCAATGCCACATAGCTAGAGTAAGGTCGTGGCCTTTTTCTTTCTTTGAAGGATCCATCTGGTGCACCATACTTCTTTGCATCCTAAATAATTTCCCGAGCCCAAGCTAGTCTTCCCTTCCTGGTATTCATCTCTCGGGATGAATCTGCAGGTATCTGTGGTTCTTCCATATCATGATCTTATGGTACAACATCATCACCAATATATGTATCTGCAACTCTGGGAGCTTCGGGCTCCTCATCACGGATATCATATGAATGATGTTGCTTTGATCTACTGAAAGTTGTATCCTCATCAAAGGTGACATCTCTGCTAGTCTCAATCTGACGGTGACCAGGAATGTAAACTTTGTATGCCTTCAATGTCTAATAAATATACCCTTCTTTCCTGAAGGGTCCAACTTCGATCTCTTGTCCTTGCGAACATGCCCATATACTGGACAACCAAATATTCTAAGGTGGTTGACCTTTAGCTTTTCACCTGTAAACATCACTTCTGGTGTCTTGTTCCCAAGTACTATGTGGGGACTTATGTTTTGTAAATATACAACGGTCTTGGCTACTTCTTCCTATAGATGCATCGATAAATCTTGATCATGAATCGTGGCCTTCACTGTTTCCATGATTGTATGGTTTTGTCTTTCTGCTACACCATTCTTTTGAGTATTATAGGGAGTAGAGAGCTCCCTCTCAATCCCAACTTCCTTACATAATGGCTTGAATTCATCTGAAGTGAATTCTCCTCCATTATCTGATCTCGAAATCTTTATCTTCTTTTCATACAAGTTTTCAACAAGTTCCTTGAACTCTTTGAACTTGTTGAACACTTCATTTTTAGCTTTCAAAAAGTAAATCCAAGTTTTACATGAGAAATCACCAATAAATGAAACATAGTATACATACCTGCTAAGTGAAGCAGATGACATCGGTCCACACACGTCTGAATGTGTAATGTCCAAGGCTCCCTTGGCTTTGCTATCACTGCTTGGAAATGGTTTCTTCACGTTCGGTCTGTTAAATTTAGAGTTGTTATTAAGTTCTTTTCAATTTACTAGAGCATAATAGCATAAGTAGGATCACTGAAAGAAACACAATCACAAGGTACACAACATTTTATCCTAGGAAGCCCTCGTGGGGGACAAAATCCAGCAAAAATTTCCTCAATAATAGATTGTCAATACAATGCCAAGACTAAAGACCAAAACACTAAAGAATATCCAAGGTTGAGCACACACCTCTCTCTCCTTCTTGCAACTGCATCTACCTTCAAAATATGCGCAATTGTTGAGTGATTGAGTGAGTGAATGAATGAGGCGCCTTCCTCTCTTATTTATACTAGTTGAGGGGCGCTAGGATTATGTCTCTTCACTAAGAAGGGCCGACTTCTTCCAATAGTGGTTAAAACCACTTTAATAAACCCTAGGGGACTACTTCTCAAATACCACCATATGAGTATGTTTTGACCAATCCAAAAAAGGGGATTTGGTCATACATAAGTCCCGACATGATCAATCCACAAAATGGGATTTGGTCATACATAAGTCCCGACATGATCAATCCACAAAAGGGGATTTGATCTATATAATAATAACTCAATTATATTTAGAATATTCTTCGCAGATACAATATTTCAACACTCCCCCTTAACAAGAAGGGTATTATACTGACATAACATAATACAACATGATCAGGGGAGAGAGAGGGCAACAACATCATCAACATATGGAACACTGACTGACATATCTACAAATCATCGAAAGTTTGTCTCATCATTAATAACATCATCATTCACAACATGGAGTTGGAATAACGTCATCATCATTTGCATCAACATCAATTAGCATAACGCTAAGGCAACAACATCATCAACACCATAATTAACATCACGAGGTTAGTAAAACATCATCAACAACAACACGAGGATGGTACATCATCATCAACAATAACATGAGGCTGAAACAACAACATCATCAACACGAGCCTGAGATAAATACACCATCATCATATAGCAAAAAAATGAGGCAGGTGCAACAACAACATTTTTTGGCACTCTTACAAACTGTCCTTACCGGAACTTCGAGATCTGCCCAGGAATCATAAGATTCCCTAGGATATAGAATCCAAATGGAGCTATCACATGGTACTCTAGCAGATCATCCTTACTGGACCTTCAAGATCTGCCCAGAAATCAACAGATTCCCTAGGATATAAAATCCTAATGGAGCTACCACTATTTCCCACAACTGGCATATGCATGCACATGTACTCCAACAGATCATCCTTACCGGACCTTTGGGATCTATCTAGGGATGATCGGTCCCCTAGGATATAAAATCCTAACTGAGCTATCCGTTGTTGGTCAGGATACCATAATATCATCAACATCACTCCCCCTTGCAAGGGAGGTCCTTTCAGACTATACCAAGTTTGTCTCGAAAGTATTCAAACTTTACACGAGACAAAGGCTTGGTCAACACATCTGCAACTTGCTCATCTGTGCCAACATATTGGAGCTTTACAACTCCGCTCTACACCATATCAGGAATGTAGTGATACCAGATTTCTATGTGCTTCGACTTATCTTGGAACATTGGGTTCTTCATCATTTTTATGCAACTCTGGTTATCACATAGAATCACGGTAGCTTCCATCTCAATATAGAATAGACCTGTCAACAACTTTCGAAGCCATATGGATTCACAACTGGCGAAACATTCAACAATGTATTCTGATTTTGCCGTGCTGAGAGCAATATTGGATTGCTTCCTACTCTGCCATGAAGTCATGGCTAGCCCCAGACTGAAACAACATATTGAAGTTCTCTTTTTGTCAGAAACACTTCCATCCCAATACGAATCAATATAACGAATAAGTCTGAAGTCACGATCTCTAGTATAATAGAGACCAAAGTCCAATGTACCCTTAAGGTATCTCATCACATGCTTTGCAGCTACAAGGTGAACATGTCTAGGCTCTACCAGATACCGACTCAAGGTGTTCAAAACAAAGAATATATCATGGCTGGTATTCATCAGATACAACAATGAACCAATAATATGTGTGTACAGAGTAGCATCAATCAATTATCACAAAGTATCGACCAAGAGATTCAACTTTGTTTCCATGGGTGTATTCATGGCTTTACATTCCAACATATCAAACCTCTTTAGTATTTCAACTGCATACTTCCCTTGGTTAAGGAAGATATTCTCTGGGCTCTGCCAAACTTCAAGACCTAAGAAATAATGCATCATGCCTAGGTCTTTCATCTCAAATTCTGCAGTGAGCTTCTTCTTACAATCAGTGATGAGATTTTCTTCTTTTGTTAAGAATAAGTCATCCACATATAACAAAAATATAACTGGTTCATCATTCATAACCTTGAAGTAAAGGTTAGAAACAACTTTAATCTTGGTAAAGCCCAAGCTTGTCAAGAAACTATCATTTCTTCCTTACCAAACTCTCGGAGCTTGCTTCAATCCGTACATATGCTTCTTCAACCTATAGACACAAGTCTTTCTATCTTCAACTTCAAACAATTGTGGTTGTTCCATATACATTTCTTATTCAATAATGCCATTTAAGAAGGTTGTTTTCACATCCATCTGGTGTAACTTCCACTTCATCTTGGCTGCAAGAGCTATGGTGGTTATGATAGAAGTGTATCTGGCTACGGGAGAAAATGTCTCTTCATAATCAATGCCTTCCTTTTGAGAAAATCCACAAGCTACACATATTGCTTTATGTTTTTCAATACTTCCGTGCGCATCATGTTTTATCTTGTATATCCATTTGGAAGATACCACATCTTTGTTCTTTGGTCTGGGAACTATTTCCCATACATCATTCTTTATATTGGATTGGGATTCTTCTGTCATGGCATCCATCCATTCTTTCTTCTGAATGGCTTCTTCAAAGCAAGTAAATTTTCAATACAATGCCAAGACTAAAGACCAAAACACTAAAGAATATCCAAGACTGAGCATGCACCTCTCTCTCCTTCTGCTTGCAACTGCAACTATGTTCAAAAGATGCGCACTTGTTGAGTGATTGAGTGAGTGAATGAATGAGGCGCCTTCCTCTCTTATTTATACTAGCTAAGGGGCACTAGGGTTATGTCTCTTCACGAAGCAAGGCCGACTTCTTCTAATAATGGTTAAAACCACTTTAATAAACCCTAGGGGCCGAATTCTCAAATACCGCCATATGAATATGGTTTGAACAATCCATAAAAGGGGATTTGGTCATACATAAGTCCCAACATGATCAATCCACAAAAGGGGATTTGATCTATATAATAATAACTCAATTATGTTTATAATATTCTTCGCAGTTATAATATTTCAACCCTTTCCTTGTGTGCATCCCTTGCACATGCCTTCATGGTCCACTTGGATTTATGGTAAACCTGTCACCATCTTGCTCATGATAGGTAGGGATTTATAATGTATATGGGAAAATATTATATTCCATAGTTCACTTGGAGTAATTGTACTGTGTACAAGTAATGAAACTGAGCGTCCATTTAGCTTGTATAAGCCTCCTTCTTGGACACCAATCACTACAACATGATCAATAGATTTTCCTCCAGGCCACATGAGGACTTCTCCATCAATGAAAGAAACTATGAATCCTTTCTCATCTAAAGATGAGATAGAAAGGAGATTTTTCTTCAAACCAGGTACATACAACACATCCTTCATCTTCACAGGTTTTCCGGAGTCTAACTTGTAGGATGCTTCTCCCACTCCTTTAATGGGATATTGATAATCATCATCTAGCTTCACCTTGTGAGGTGAATCTTTTTGAACTAGATATGACATAGATTCCTTATAACCAGTCATGTACTTAGAAGAACCACTATCAATAATCCATGTGTCACTTCCATAAGTGACTATACCTGTAAGAGCTGACATCAAAACATATTCTTCACTTGGGTCTTCTTCTTTGGTTTTCTCATGATCATGTTCATCATCTTATGCAACATGAGCATGATGTCTTTTATACTTTCCTTTTCTGACCTGACCTTTGGTGTTGGGACAGTTTATGGCAATGTGTCCCATCTTTAGACAAGTGAAACATATGTAATTTGAGAAATCCTTCTTGAACTTATGAGTCTTTTGTAATCCACGAGGTTTCTTATATGAGTGGAGTTCCTTCTTGCTCTTTCCTTTTTTGATATGTGCTGCTAGGACTTGATTTTATTGATCGCCTAGTTTCTCTTCTTTTGTTGCCAATCTAACTTTTTCCTGAGTACAATCCGCCCGCAATTTGCTAAACCTTGTTAGCCTTCTTCTTGAACATATACCCTGAATGAATGATTCCCAAGATCTGGTGAGACCATTCAATATAGTCATCACCAACTCGACTTCTTCGATTGTGTCTCCAATGGCTTATAGTTGTTCTTTGATTCGAGACACTCTTGTGAAGTATGATTATATAGTTTCTGAAATTTGCATCTTCATATTCTTGAGTTGTGTTCTCAAGGTCATATTCCGGTTGATATTCTTGCCTTCATACAATCGAGATAAAGCATCCAACATTTTCTTGGGAGTTGTCAATGATGAGACACAGGGGATCAAATGATCCTTGATAGAATCAACAATGATTATCTTCACCTTCATTAGGTTCTTTTTGTACTTTGCTTTGGCCTCATCTTCATTAGGTTATGGAACTTCTTCTTTTATGAAACCTTCTAGATCATTTTCTTCTAGAATGAGCATCAATCTGTACTTCCATGTTCGAAAGTTATTAGCACCTTCAAGCTTCTCATCAAGCTTGGTATTGGGTTACATCATGTGATTGAACAATACAATAAGAAAAAATAAAAGATTTTCAAGAAAAGTTTTTGTACTTACCAGAGTGTACTATGGCAGGGTGATCAATTCCAACTTCAATTATGCATCTGCAAAGACGTCTTGAACTAGGGTTTATGAGGAAACCCTAATTTTTCAAAATGTGAATTTTTGAATTCTACTCCGAGGGAAAGGTGAGCCCTCCTTATGCAAACTCCTTGGTATACTTACTTTGACCAACGTCCTCCAGAAAGTGGGTGAAATCACCTTCTAGGGTTTTGTGCAATTGCAGGCAGTTGCAACACCAGTTGTGGTTTTCAAAACTTCGTCAAACTGAGAATCTAAGCCCAAGGAAAGGTGCGCTAGAATTAGGAGAGTATCCCTATGGTCTTAGTTTCCCCAACGATCTCTTCTAAACTGTGCAAATGGATTCTTTCAGGCCCACTCTGATACCATGTTAAAATTCTTCTTAAGCAATTAAGTGTGTTCTGAAAGAAAGACATCCACAATATACACAAGATTTATCATGGGAAACCCTCGCAAGGGAGAAAACCCAACAAAGATTCTTCAATATAGATTCTTCAACAAGTAGAATGTCTCTTTCAAGAGATATCTCACCAAAACAAAAAATCCACCAGAAACCCTAACCAAAATAGAGTAGCACACCACTAGACCAAGATAGTCCTCCACCAGATAACCAAAACCCTTCACCATAACACCCTTCCTATGTAGCTGCATTACCCTTCCTCTGTAGCTGCGTCACTCTCTTAGACTTGCACATTTTTCTGTGTGAGGGAACTTGTTGTGTGTATTCTTCAAGTGAGGCGCCTAGGCTCTTATAAATACAAGTTGTGCCCCCCATAAATTAGGTCAGGGTCGACCTTTCCAATTTATCTTTCTAATTTACAATTGGCTTGTCAAGGCATAACAAGGTCGACTTTTACAAAGGTACAATAGGGCCGAATTTTACAAAGGCACATTAGGGTCGAATCAACAAATATAATATAATATTATTCTTTAGGGTTTTGTCTTGGTCAAATACAATATGAATACAATAAGAATATATTTTGTAGCTACTCAATCTTCAACAAAAAAAAGAAGAAGCAAAGCCTATAAAAGCATATGAAACAAATCCCTAGGAAGGGCATAAAAAGGGAACCAGGGAGATAAAAGACTCATAGGAACACCGTGTTGAAGAGTGCAATATTGAAAAACCTAGAGCCAGGGATGATGTATATTATCACCCACACCACTCGGAGAAACAACAATCATCAAGGCAAGGGCGTGGGAATCAACAAACTTATTATGGACCAACATGGCACCAAAAAACGTAACGTAAATAATAACCATGCATGCAGATTTCATAGTAGCACAACAAGAAGCAATCAAAATCCATATCAAGGTGGCAAGGAAGTAGTTGGACCCCATGTTCACATTTCACTAGGATAGATGGATGTTCATACTTGGTACCAACCAATTACATTGTTTAGTCGATCATATTATATGACTTCTTCCCATGTTTTAGGATAAAGCATGTGAAGGAGGATGGAATGTAATGTACCTAGGGGGAATAATACGAGGTACCCAAGGGAAATAATAATAGATAGGTGACTATGTATGGAGGCCAACTCTACTAAATATGGCCCATGCAGTAGTGTGAAAGCAACAAACATAATAAGGATTCTCAGAAGGTTCTACCTATTAGAAAGTTCATTTTTCTGAAATGTTTCTAGGAGATAGATAGTATTATATAAAGAAGTATAAACAATGTAATGGGCATTGTGAAGAATATTGTAAATGTAGGAAGAATTATTGCTTGAGTAGTGTTTTCCTTCCTTAAGGAATAGTTCATGGTGTTACCCTACCTCAAGGGTTTTCTCTACAATTATCTTGTGTTCATTATTTTGTTATCTATTTTGTGGATTTGTTATGTTATTCTCAAGATTAAGAGTTTGATTTATTTCAAATCCATTGAGTTACATTGCACTTAGTTTTATTAATCTTCTTCGAGCCTTTAATTTTTCAAGATTCCATGACCCTCCATATGCAAATCAGATCTTATGAGCTACCTATGAAAGATTTAAGTCCTTTTTCTTAAAAAATCATGTTGTTTCTTGAAAGCCAAAGTCCCCATAGAACAAAGCAAGGAAATGACTTGTCAGTTGCCACAATTTTGTCTTTATTGCAATTTTCAAAACTATCCAACTAGGTTTGTTTTTCCCACATGTTATTGCTATTTGATAGCTTCAAGGATTCATTCCAAACTTCCCTCGCAAAAGGGAATTGCACAAATAGGTGGTTTATTGTTTCGTCGTTGCTTTTGCACATAATGCATCGGTGTGGGCCCTATAAGTTTCTTTCCTAACCATTGTCCTAGGTTAAGATTTTATTTGACATTGCTAGCCACATAAAAATCCTAGTTTTAAAGGGACTGTTAAGTTTCTATATTATTTTCCACCACCATTTTTTCTCCCCTACCCCTTCTTCTTCCATTTTAGTTGCAAACCTTGGCTTAGTTATATATGCACTCGATCCTTTGTTTTTTTAACCATTTCAATTCATGTTCAAGATCACTAAGCTTTAGGGCAATGTTCTTTAATTGGAGAGTATATTGATTCCATTTTTTGGCAAGATCATTCTGCAAATTTAGATCACTTGCATCCTTCCATTCTTACCCCATTGTGAAGCCAACATTTGGGATTTTGAATCTGTGAAACTATAAATTTGGAGATTATGAAGAGCATCAATTAATGGACTTGATAGTTTGAAATTTCTAAAGCACCCAATCCAAGGATATTCACATATCTTGACCTTGTTCCCTTTCCCTGCTTTCCTCGCTAACCATTTTGCAACGAAATGAAAAACCTTGACTAGAGCTTTCCAAATTATTGAGGCCCCTTTAGAGTACTTTCTTTTTCTCCTTAGGCACTCTTCTATTGGACCATCTCCTATATAATTTTCTAGCATCAATTTCCCCCAAAGGCCCTCATTTTGGATCAGTCTCCATATGTTCTTTGCTACCAAAGCTTGGCCAAATAAATATATGCTAATTGAAACACCTTTTTTTTTTTTTTCTTTCTTATGGTTTTGCCCAACATTTCTTTCGAAGTATGTGCCAAAGACATCAAATATACCATGATATATACTTTACAACACTAATTTTAGCAAAATAAACATGCCCCCTCAAGATAACCATCTAAAAGACCAATTCGATACCTTATCCTCAATTTTCTTGTACATGGAAAACCAATCAAAGAATTTGTAATCATTAGCTCTTAAATGGAAATCTAGGTGCTTAATTCATTTTTATCCAAAGGAATGGAAGAATACAGGATAATTTGAGGGATTTTCCTTTCCATATCTTCTTGCAGCTCATTAAATAGGATAGAGGATTTTTGAACATTTACTTCCATTCCAATTGCATTGAAATAAGGTTTAAGGTTTGTTTATACCTGGACGTTTCTTGATTTGTACCTGCTCCAAAAAGCGCCACATCATCTACAAAAAGAAGATGAATAATGTTCATTGAGCCTACAACTTTTATAGCCTTTAATGGCCCTTCTCTTTTTGAAGCCATGATCGATCTACTCAATCCCTCTGCCACCAGTAAAAAAAGAAATGGGGATGATGGGCATCCTTTCCTAAGACCTCTTGTGGCATAAAAGAAGCAAGAGGGAGAACCATCAATGGGAAATGCAAAATATATGGAAGAGAGGTATCCCATCACCTAGTTCATAGTTTGTATATTCTTCCTTATATGAATCAACAATAGCCATAGGTACAATTAGCATACCTTATCATTCCAAATCAATTTGCATTACTACTGCCATGATTTTGTCCACTTTGATAGTGTACATGGCCACCTAGATTGAACCTAATGCATTATGTATTTTCCTATCGAAGAGGAACTCAAATCGTTTTTCTCATATAAACCTTGAGAAAATAACCTTCATTCTATTAGCTGATATCTTTGAGATGATGTCATATGCTAAGTTGCACAAAGGTATTGGCCTATAGTCATCAAATGAACCACGATCATTCTTTTTAGGTATCAATGTTATAAATGTAGTATTTAAAGCTCCTAAAATATTCCCAAAATTTCTAGACTCTTCCACAACTCGAAACAGGTCTTCCTCCAACATATCATAAAAGCCTAAGCAAAATGCCACTATCCACGCGTCGAGGCCTGGAATTTTTACTTTCTCAAAGGAGTTCAAAATCAATTTTAGTTTTTCCTTTGAAATTTTAGCTCATGGATCTTCATTCATTTGTTCATTAATTAGTCTTGGAAACAAAGCTACAACCTTCAACACTTATCCTATATTAGCCCTATCATGTTCTTGAAACATAGACCTAGAGTATGCTTTGTCGTCTTTGACTATTTATAGAAAGGAGCTTTCTTTTAAGCCATCTAGAAAATTTATCTCCCAAATTGTATTTACATTTTTCATGTTTAACATAATTTTGGAAAACATTATTATTTTTATCCCCTTCTGCCAACTAAATAACCATGCTCGTAAGCCTCCATTATGCCTCCTTCTTTTTTCCTTCCATCATATGCAGTGTTTGATACTATTCCTCTAAAAAACACCTTTAACATTATTCTCAAACATTCAACCAATTTTCTCCTCAACCCCCTTCAACTCTTTTTGTCTTCCTTGGCCCTTTTCCAATCCCATTCCACTACTACTTTCTTCACATTACTCGGTTTTTTAGAAAATTGAAACATTATTGCCTCTCCTGTATTATTGTCACATTTCTACCATTTTTGAACTACCAAATCTCTAAATTCTTCCTCTTATAATTGTATGATTGAATTCGAAGGGGGTTGGAGGTTTTTGAGCTTCAAGTTCAATTTGGAGTAAGATGGAAAATGATTTGAAGACTACCCAGTCCAACCTAGGATTTTAGTCTATCTACTTCCTCTACAATTATTTCTTCAACCAAAAATCTATTGATTTTTTCTATAAATTCACTCCCTCTCCTTTCTAGAGTCCATCCAAGTAGGAACCACCTGAACAGGTTCCACATCAATTAGATTAAGATTCAAAGATATGGATAAAATAATTTGCTAGAAAGTCTTGCCTGGTAGTTTACTCCCAAATCCCCCCCCCCCCACCTTCATGGTTATATTATGATCCCCCCAATAATAATAATATCTCCTTTTGAACTTCCTTGAACTAGAATCTTATCTTAGTAAGCCTCCGTATCTCCATAAGGCCCATATAAATTTACAACGTTGAAAACCTTCCCAACTCAGACCTACATTCCACCTAGAATCATGTACACAACATGAAAGTAGATACAAGGTCAATGTTATTATTTGATGAAAACCGGTTTTGGGGGGTCCTTCAAATCGATTTTTATGTGGGTTCAATCCGCAGACCCGTGGGTTATCTACTCACATGTGGATTGATCACGTCCATGGCAGCAATAAATCATAGCCAACCTCCTCCTATTCAACACCCTGTATTTCAATGGCGCTTTTCTTTAGATCTCGTCTTCGTGAAGTTCATAGGAAGTTCACCTCTCACCCGGTCTTGTTCTATCCACGATCTGTCACTCCTCGATCTCTTTCTCAGATTTGCTACGTTAGGGTTATAAAAGGTATGAACTCCGTTCCTTCTCTCGATCTCTCTCCTTATCGTCTAATTTAAGTGGGCATTAACATAGATAACAAGAAAAATAAAAGATCATGCACAAAAAACAAACAAATCACACGCTAAATGTATTAGATTCGAGCTTGAATGCTTCTGACTTGGTTACATTGTTTTATGGGCTTTTCTGCCATGAATGCCCTCTATGCCCGCATGATTTACAATTTAAATAAGAAAACAATACAACCCCATGGACTATCTTAAATCCACAATTATTTATAACAATTCCCTAAAATTGCTAACTAATTGCTCAAAACAACAAATTACAGCCAACACTGATCCAGGTGGATATTGGTGGCCACCCACCTATTCCACTTGGACCCCTACCATTGCTTTCTTCAATTTTTTAGTTTTTGCACAGTTTACTATTTTTAGCAGTTTTTTCGGGTCCTGAACTTCCGGGGCCATTTTGAGGCCCTAAACGATGTTTTTTTGGGTATGTTGTTGTCATAAAATACCATCTAACGATGCTATTTTGTCTCAAGCGTTGTAGGCCTCGGATAGATCTTTCCAACAAGCTATCATACACCTAAAACGAAGATCGTATGCAAAAGTTACGACCCCGGGAAGTTGATGCACCAACTTACCCAAACGGGGCCCACATGACTTTTGGCGCTTCATCTCCCATGGTTAGGTTTTTGGATGTCTAGGACTTTTGGCATTCCCGTTTATTGTAAAAGGGCCTTCAGAACCTCATTGTAATCATCTTCTCACAGATGCGAGTAGCGACCACATCTCTTCTCAGAGATAAGCTACCAGCGCCCTAGCTAGTTTATTTCCATTTTGTCTGTAAGCATATTTCAGTCATTTGTTATTAATGAAATGAAGTCTTATTTCTGCCGCATCTCTGTGTTTATGTGTATTTCTATATTTCATTGTGTTCCTACATAAATCCGGATCAGT
>ML777172.1:488361-514011 GCA_009831015.1 Picea engelmannii | reverse complement strand
CCCTAGCTAGTTTATTTCCATTCTGTCTGTAAGCATATTTCAGTCATTTGTTATTAATGAAATGAAGTCTTATTTCCGCTGCATCTCTGTGTTTATGTGTATTTCTGTATTTCATTGTGTTCCTACATAAATCCGGATCAAACACCCTCTTTCATGGATGCGTGTTCCGAGATAATCACACCCTCGTCAACCAATTTGCCTTCTAGTGGATCGTATTTTTGAAAATGAGTTGTGGGGTTTATGCTCCTGTATAATTATTCCAAGCCATAACCAACCCTCCTAAGTGGTCATCTACATCCAAGGAATAGAAAGCCCAACCCTTTTGGCACGCAGACAATGTTTTCACAACTCTTTTCCCTCACACATAGTTTCTTGTAATAGAACAAGCTCAAGCTTGTACACGTAATATAAAAACATTTTAGAGCTAGTTTTTTGTTGGAACCCTTGAACCCTTGAACATTCAAGGAAAGGATCATCATTTGGGAACCTTCCCATGGGTCACTCCTACTCTAAGGACCCTTGTTATTGTCAATTATTTATTCTTTATTACTTCTTTAATGGCTCTTTTTTTGGCGATAGACATATAGGATTTTTTGCCTATTAAGGTGACTTGGCCAATATCTAGAGCTAGACCCTATTTTATGCCATCTCCCTTCTCCACATAAATTTCCTTTCGTGATCTAAGGCTATACCTAGATTTATTAGCTTCCTTGGGCTTAATCTCTCCCTCCCTAGTCAAGGATTGAACTTGGGAGGCTTCAAACCTAGGGAAAGTAGAAATACTCTTGTCTTTCAATGAGACTGGGCTATTCAATACTTGTCATGCTTTTAAGATTTGAGTACTTTCTAAGACTTCCCTCACTAAACCCTCTTCCTTGTTTCCCTCTTGTATCTTATTTTTCTCTAAACTTATTAGATCTTTGTGCTCATTTTTTAATTTTCCCCTTCCTTCAATGTATGCAATTTTCTCTCTTAAACCAACACTCTTTCCACAAATGTCCAATCTCATGACGACGTGAACATTTGAAAGACAATTTCCAACAATCCAACCTATAAATATGTTTCAAATTTCCCCATCCCACTTCTATCTATACATGTAACCCCTCACATAGGTCAAATTCCACAAGGATTTTGATGATTCTTTTATCCACTTTATTCCAAAACTTATCTTCCATTTCTATGAATTTGTCTAGAATATTCCCCAAATTTTCCAAAATGTTTTTACTCTATATTTCCATAGGAACCTTGACATCATAACCCATACTAGTTAAATAGAGATGGATTTGTTCCCAAGATCGAACCTTGGATGCCATTGTTTTAAGGATATCATTGAAGGGCTCTATAACTAGTGCCTTCTATGGATTTCTACAACATCTTTTGCATTTCTAAACTCAAAGAAAATCCACCCACATAACATAATGTAGAATTTGGGTAGATACGCTAAGATTTTTCCTCGATTTTCCTCCATCCAAACCCTTAGGTTTTCTCCCTTGACCTACTTTCCTATAACTACTTCCATACCTTCTTTTTTCTTTCGAGGTAACATATATAGGGAGAAACCTCCCTGACACTTCCCCTCATTCTAAGGAAGGTACCCAAGGTAAACCATAGATTCTTCTGGGCCCAAGGTCAAGTCAACTACTCATGAATATATCATATATAGCTCATGAACAATTGGCTTAATAAGAGCAACATGTCAAAAAGTGGGATTTGAACCTAGGTGCAGAGGGTAACAAATATTCCTCATAACCACTCATGATACACCCAATTGAAAATAACTACTCCCATACCTATGACACCTCCTATAAACATTTTAACTTGCACCTTACTTAGCCAAATACACTTATGCTTTTATTTGTTCTTCATCGCCTTCACTCGCAACTAAACCCCCTCAAATTGCTACACTAGTCAAACTTCCTTCTCACAACTCATACCTTCTTTCTCTAGTGAATTCGATCTGCTTACAATTTTATAACATTAATCAAGGGCCATCTCACCAAAATGTGTCAAAGTATCACGAACTTGAGACTTAATGCCTTCACGTGCCATTCTTATCGAGCCTTCAACTTCGCACAAACCATCCAAACTTCCATTGACATCGACCTTTACGTCCCGTACAATATGGTTTAAGAAATATGATGTCCTTTCCCTACCAAGCATTTGCGGATTAATACCATTGATAAGTTCACCAATAAAAACCCATGCAATCTTGTTAGGACCCCCATCTAGAACATTCACACTAAATTCTATTGGACTTTGATTTCCCCTTCACCAAACCTAATGATAACTCCTTGTTGTATGCCTTCGATCTTTGCCAAAACTTTAGGAGTTTCTCCCTTGTCCTAAAGATCGCCTTGGGTTTGAAGCCCTATTCATCTCCATAGTTTACAAAGGATGTATGCATCCCTCATTATGTCCATGCACGCATGCATGCGCGCACACACACATTAAAAACAAAGTGGGTTTATAAGAAGAAAACAACTAAAGGTTTCACCCCTATTAGGATTAAATGATGGGTGGATCATAGATTGCCATACAAACGAATCCCTATCCATTTTCATTGTTCATGGGGTATGTCTCCATCCCTTTGTTGTGTCATATGTGTGTGTGTGTGTGTAAGAGTAGGTTTATAAGAAGAAAAAAATTAAATGGGGCACCCTACAAGGAGAAAATGATGGCTAGGTTATTGTATAACACATAAAATTTCTGATTTGGAAAATTTTACTACACCTCGGTGTTGACTATTTTCTCTTCAAAATCACTAGTAAAAAGCATGCAAAATGGGAAAAAATATTCAATTTGATGTAAAATTTCAACACTGGTACACATAGTATTATGCACATTTCACATGAAATATGGGGGGAAGGAGAGCATTATGCACCCAACATGGTCACATTTAATGGGTGGATACACTGTGACATACATTGTTATGTGTGCAGAACCTCCACATCCAAGAATGTATATCTTGACATATACACCATTAAATGAAACATTGTGGGGTGCTTATTGCTCTTCGATAAGGAATGCCATAACAACAATATGATGAAGGTTGATAACTATGGTTGAGTTCATTGTAGAAGATAGGACAAGGTAATCCGATGGGTAATTATGATTAAAGTTGAGTAATTTATGTAACAAATTTGGATTCTATATTTCATTGGAATAGTAGGTTATGTGAGTTCAACACACCACTCGATCTTCTAGAAGCAGTTAGTTGACTGAGAGGTCAACTAAATGGTCGACTAAGCATTCAACCACTTAGGTAGTCCTAATAAAATAGTTGGTCGGTGCATAGAACAAGGCAAAAATTAAGGATTTTGTTATGTGCCCTAACCAATCTATATGGACCTCGTCTTCCTCACTTCAAGGGAGTTGCTTACATCTTAGTGCTATATAATATGGCCCTATGGGTCAATCTAAATAAATAGTTGAATGTGAAATATGTTTTGTACAATAAGTCATGCTTAGTTGTGCTTAAGTGTTGTAATGGTGTCTTAGGACACCACCTCTCTCTTGGAATACAAGCTCTTTCATCTACCTAATCCTTTGATTTTACAACATGGTTTCAAAGCTAGTGATTTGAGATATAACATGTTGTATACGAGTCTCAAGGAGGCTAGTGGTTGTACTTTCTCCTAACAAGTCACGAGGGCTTTACCTTATTGACCAATATCTTATCACGTTTATTCATAAAGGGGGTTTTTAAATGGTGAAAAATAAAGTCAATATATTGTAGGTATTGGGGGGGATGTGGGGTCTCGAAGGGTTTATTGGTATTGGGGGGTATAAAAATGGGTATATAGAAAAAATAAAGGTTTCTTTTATTGGAAATATGTATTGGGAGAGGGATTCAACAAAAGGATTTTGGGAGATATTTGTCAATTCTAGTGAAATTAGGGGTATTCATTAATATCCCATGAACGAAGATGCTATGTCACAGGTTCACAGAGTGAAGACCCTATGTAACAAGTCAAATCTATCCAGTAGATTGACTCATGGTTTTGACTTGTAGATTGAATATGGGATTAGATTTGTGGAACAACATTATGATTCCCAAGCCATAGGCTATCATTCTAAAAATGCCACAATTACGGAATTCAAACATAAGATATGGAAACATTCTTGAAGAGCAAAGCATTGTGGCAATTTACAAAAAATGTGGTTCTAGATATGAATAATGGCCAAGAGAAGTTTGTCATTGACAAGAAGAAAGATGAGGTTGCAAGAGTCATAATGACCTGCATCATTGGGAGGATTCACTTTCATACAAGAGGGATCGACTACTCGAACATTGTCTGGAAGAAGTTGAAAACTTTGTTTGTCAAAATCAACCAAGGTCAGGTTATGTAGATTGATACATAGTTGATCTCTTTGGATCCTCTCTCTTTTGAAATAATTGAATATTACTTGGCTCGTGTGAAGGAACTTCAATTGAAATTGGGTGAATGCGGAAAGGATTTTCCTAAGAAATATGGTTAGCTCATAAAACCAATTTCGATGAATCTAAAGACACCATATGATGTGTTCTCTTTGACATTCCATGCCAATTGGAACTTTAGAAAAAGATGACAGTAAATGATTACTCCTTTGACTCTTTTTTATGGTTCGTTGACTTGGACATAAGAAAAATTGTTTGGAGAAGGGAAACTTGAGGCCAAGCAACAAGCTCGTTTGTTGAAGGGCAAGGGTCAGTAGAATTATAGAGAAAGAGGTCAACAATAGAAATAATGTGATTGTGTCAACCAATCTAACAGGAAGAAGCATGGTGATAAAAATTCGACTAAGAAAAGTAGAAAGAAGGAGGTTTTATGCTATTGCAAAAAATTGGGACATATGGAGAAGGCTTGTTGGTAGAAGACCAAGGACTTGGAGGAGAAAGTGAATTAACTTGAAGGAGAAGTGTCCATTGGAAGATTGACCGACTTGCATAACTGAACTTCAAAAGGAAAGGCATATAATTGTATGTTTTATGTTAGTACTTGTTAGGCTTTGCATACTCATACTTATCAGTGTGAATGGATAGTAAACTCTATTTGCACCTATCATATGGTTAAAGACGATTCTCTATTTTCTTCATTAAAAGAGGATACCAAAAAAGAAATCATTGTATCAAATGATGATGCACTTATTATTGCTAGTCATGGAAAGATTGAATGTCAGAATGGTGTGATCACTGATGTGTATCATGTACCTAGCTTGATTGTAAATTTGTTGGCTATACCCGAACTAACTCAAACATACAAGAAGGTAGAATTTTGACTAGATTGGTTTGTTGTGAAGGACATGCACAACCTCTTTGTTGTTGTCACCAAAGGTTTCTCTAATCCCCGGGACCAACTATATAAGTTTTTTGGATTTCCCAAGAAAGACCTAAGACCGACTACACTCATAACACACATCGATGACTAAAGCATACTTTGGCATGAACAAATCATACATCTGATGGTGAGATCCTCCCTAGTGGTGTAATGAGGGGGACAAAATGACCATTAGAGAAGTAATAATATAGTTATGGTGGCCATTCAATGTAAAGTGGATTGGGTTCACCATGGTTGTTATTCTTAAATAAGGTCCACTAGTTAGTTAGCATGGAATACATGTAACGTGGCGTCATTAAAGAAGGTCTACTAGGTCGTTAGGGGATGGTTATGAACAAGATTGTCTAGTTAACTATAAATAATGATGGAGTCCTTCTTAGGGGCATGCATGGATGAATATTGTAGTTGGACCTTAGCTCATTGAGAGGTTTCCATACCTTAATAAACAAGTGAATATGAGTGGATTTCTTCCATAAAGGGATCATTGTATGGTGTTTCCCTACCTCAAGGGTTTTGATAATAAATAAATTACTAAGCATTCTGAATATATTGTTTGTGATTCAAGATCAAGGGTTAAGGATCATAACAAGTGGAATAAGAGCTCTTTCTTAGGCCCAAAGAAAAATCCAAAAATGGCATTGAGCAAGGAAGAAGAGATTCAAATCTCGCAGTCCATGCTCAAACATGTACAAGGATTTGTCAAGAACTGAAGGAGAGTTTTATCATTCACGGGATGTATCAAGGAGAATATACCAATGCCATACATATCTGGTACGAGTTAGAGGATGCTTTTGATAATTGGTATATGGATAGTTGTCATTTATAGGATGACACCTACTTTCACCTTCTATTTGATGACTCTACTCCACCTTATATGGAGAACATCATTGAGGGATGTCAGGAGAAGGGTATGACTGCCAATTTTTAGCTTGCATATTCTCTATTGGTAGTATTGCTTCCATATCCACGCCTTACGTTTTGCAGTTATATGGATGATCTTCTAGATACAAAGGGTTCCATTTATTTGGATTTGCATTACCATGTCAATTATTTGTAGCACACTACTCATCCATTTGTTGAGATTATATGTCATCAGTAGGAAGTCAACATCGACACTTGGACATGGGACCCAAGTTTACATATGAGATTCATGGACTTCTTTAGCTTTACAATGAGAACTTCTACATGGGACCTTGGTTTCTTGAACTACTTCAACATTGGGGTTAGCACTCGTACATGGGGTTCAGGTTTATGGTGGAGCTTCCTATACTACTCCAGCATGGTTGTTAGGACTTGTACACATGACCCTCGTTCACAGGCCTACTTTGACATTGGGATTAATACTCATCCATGGGACCCTGATTTATGGTTGTACATCTTCACTGTAAGCATTGAGGGAAACACTTTTCTAATGAGGGTGGGGTATTGGGATCCTCCGTAGGGGTGTAATAATGGGGTCGAAGGGCCCACTATAATAGTAACAATATAGTTATAGAGGTCATTCAATGTAAATTGGTCTAGGTCCAATGGTTGTTATTATCAAATATGACCTACCGATTAGTTATCATGGAATAAATGCAATGCAAACCCATTAATGAAGGTCCACTAGGTAGTTAGGAGGTGATTATGATTAAGATTCTCTAGTTAGCTATAAATAAGAATGTAGTCCTCCTTATGGGCATGTTTGGAAAAATATTGTATTTGGAAATTAGTTCAATGAGAGGTTGCCCTATCTTAAGAGGTAAGTGAACCGGAGTGGATTCCTCCCATAAAAGGATCATTGTATGGTGTTGTGCTTTAAGGGTTTTGATAATAAATGAAGTATTGAACACTAAAAAAAAAACAGAAAAAAACAAAAACCAATAATAGTAATCATAATCATATTTTATTTTATAACATTTAAAAAATAATTAATCTATGCTTTGGGCCCAAGAAAGAGCTCTGATATCCCTTGTAATGATCCTTAACCCTTAAACCCGAATCACAAACAAGATATTTAGAATGTTCAATGATTTATTTACTAACAAACCCTTTAAGGTAAGGCAACACCATACAATGATCATTTTATGAAAGGAATCCACTCCTATTCACTTACCTCTTAAGTTAGGGAAACCTCTAAGCGAGCTAAGCTCCAAATACAATACTCTTCCACACATGCACCTAAGGAGGACTCCATTTTGTTTATAGCTAACTAAAGAATCCTAATCATAACCACCCCCTAACTACTTGGTGGACCTCCTTTAACAAGGCCACATTACATTTATTCCATGACAACTAACTAGTGGGCCTTATTTAATAACAACAACCATAGTGGAAAAACTCCACTTCGCATTGAATTGCCACCGTAATTGTACTATTACTACTCAAGTGGGCCCTTAACCCCCTTAGAGTACCAACACAACATATGAATTTATGAAGCTCGAAACTAATGGTGAAACACAACATGGTTATTGGACTACCTAAAGTTGTTCCTCCTAATGGAGTATGTGAAGGATGCATGGTTGGAAAGCATCAATATGTTGCCTTTAAAACAAATATACTCAGTTTAATAGTAAGTTTTAAATGCAATCACATGTCAATAATACATGGTTATGCATGAGCTTATGTTGCAAACTAACCTACGGGTTGAATGGGATATGTGATAGCTAAAGAAATATGATACTAAGTGGTTGATGTCATGGACATTGAATGAGAAATGATATGATAAGAACCATCCTTATGTTAGTTTATATTGGTTTAAATGTGTTGCTATGATATTGGGAAAGTGCAAGTTTTTCAGGTGGCACGACTACTTGAAATTAGATATTCGATGGCATAGCTACCAAAACACAGTGCCACAGTATGGTCCATGATAGGGTGTTGGCCCTAGTTTTATTAGGAGGGGTGGAAGCATTTCCCATCGCTTATCCTCCAAAACCCGGAGTCCCCAAAAATGGTGCTAAGTCACGCTCCCTTGGACGTTTGGCGACCATTGTCAGTTGCCTCTAGGGAAACTTGGTCAAGGTAGTTGAAACTTCCGCTTGACTTGGGTTTTAATCTTGTAAATGTAGATCTTGACTTATTCATTGTTCTTTTGTATTAAATGCTTAACTCAATTACGATAACCTAGGCAAATGCTTCATTTATATTCTACTGTTGGGATTGGTGAATTTCTACTATTATGATTGGTGTACATGATTGATTAATTCATTATGAGATTTGTTGCACTTGAAATTTGGTCGCGATCATACATGAAACTTGCATTAGATGTGATGGTTGTTATCATTAGTACACACACGAGCTTTGTATGCACCATCTACACATACATACCTCGTACGTGTACGCCAGTAGTGTTATGACATATTAAGATAATGATTATGCTAGTTTGTCATGGGTGTATTATGTCTTAGTATATAGATTAAGTTATTTGATTTGATTAGGTTAATGTGGTTTATTAATTTAATTAATTTAATGAGGTTTAGTGTTATTATTAATCTAATTGATTTGATTAGAGTTAATGTGGTTTATTAAGTTAACTAATTTATTGAGGTTTAGTGTTATTATTAGTCTAATTGATTTTGTTAGAGTTAATGTGGTTTATTAAGTTAATTAATTTAATGAAGTTTGGTGTTATTATTAATCTAATTAATTTACTTAGATTTTAATGCGAGTATTAAATTAATTGAATTGATTTATGTATATATTTATACTGTATGTATGAAATGGATACATGTTAAAATTCAATGGATTATGCCTGGATTAGATTAAATGCTATTTATTGATTTATGATAGGTTGTCAGAGATATGTCAAGGAGGTCAGGGCTTTGATGAGGGGGGGGAGGATGTTTTTGAGGGAAGGCAGTGGAAGGAGGAAGACGTGGAAAACAATTTCAAAGGTTTGGGGTTTGAAGCATTGGGTGGAAGGAATTTTGGTTTTGAAAGTAGGAGAAACAATATTTGACAGGATTGTGTTTTGGAGACTTGGGGTAATTTTGACTTGGATTGAGAACTGGTCATACTAGAGTTGTGGTTATGGGACTTTGGGCATGGAGGGCCAAGAAACACCCAAGGCTTTCCTCGAGCTAGGGACTCGACAAAGCTAGGGAGATGGCGATGTTGCTGCTAGATGTTTGGGAGGATAAACATCCAATTTGGACAGTTTTGGGGTCAGTTACAAAGGACTATTTCAAATAGATTTTGAGGTATTTTACTATTTTAATTCCCTTAATTGGTTAAAATTTTATAGATTGCATTTGTTTAAATTTTATCATAAAAAAATTCAACATAAATCATTGTCTTGGAATTTAACAAAAACTCTTTTCTTATATTCATAACAATGCTTATATTGGAGAAAATTATTCTCTTAGAATTATACAATTATAGAAATTACAATAGTGTTTAACTTTGAAACCTTGGTTGAAAGGGTTTCACACATGGTATCACCAGAGCTTGGTTTAAAAACTCAGGTCTAGGACCCACCTACACACTTAATTGGAAATTGTGTAGCATACTAGAAAACAATCTAGAATTTATTTAACAGCCTTAAGCTTGGAAAGAGCCTGCAACTTGTAACAAGGTCCCATATTACATGACAGATAACTTTTCCAGCCTTCAAATGTTTTTACACAACCCTGAAACCCTCGAAAATAACCCAAAAACCCTACAAAAACTACCCAAAAAAATCACGAAGAAGGGAGATAGTGCACCAGAAAAAGAGATCCTGCACATATGTTCCAACCACCTATCCACTATCCACTTGTTCAAAGTCACCTACGAACCTGTAAGAATCCCCACTTGCATGAGAGACAAAATTTTAAGAGGGTTAAATGTCAAAAAGTTTAAATATGGGAAAGAAATACAAGAACTAATTATTATTTTGTTTTGCAAATAAAACTAGCTATTATACTAGTTATTACAAATTATTAAAAAAATTATTTGGAAAAAACCTTATGTATGCGCTTATGTATTTATTTATTTATATATATGAAAAGCAAATTTAATCATATCTTTATGAAAAAAAATATATTAAAAAATGGAGTGTTACATATGTGTGGGGGCATTGGATAAATTTATTTATTTACTATAATAATACACATAATTTTTATTTTTTATTTTTTTTAACAAATGTTAAATAAAACAAAAAAAAACATATATATATATATTTTTAAACTTAAATTTAAAATAAAAAAAGGGGTGGCCATGGCGGCCAATCCCTTCCTTTTTTCCCACCTTTTCGGTGAGTCGAGCCCTATGCCATTGGCCATGCAGCGATAACCGTGCTTAGACCTCGACATGAAACCCTAAGCGAAGAAAAAAATGAGCGAGGAGCGTAAGTGTAGGGTTTGACCCATCTTGTTTCTTTTCTTTTATTTATTACATAAGTGAGGAGGGGGAGGCACGTGGGCCTCATGCAAGGTCCCGCATTGCCCACCTCTCAATCAATTATTTTATGTTATTTTATTTTTATCTATTTTAATTAGTTTTTAATTATTTTTAAAATTTTATTTTATATAAGTTAAAAATTATTTATTGTAAAAAAAATATTTATAATTAAAAAATTTATTTTAAAAAGAAAAAAAGAAGAGATTAATATTTTTTTTTTTAAAGTTATAAAAAAGATAATATATATACAAAGGATTTATATAATATGTGTGAGAAAATGAGGATTAAATTATTGTGTCTAGAGACACTCTACAATTAGGTATGAGGGTGATGTTGTAACATACATAACATTAAAAACTAATTAAAAAAAAAAATTAACTCAAATCCACTTCATTACACAATATATCTATATCTATGTATTTGAGATTTATTATTATAGATATACTCAACACTCATAAAATCTTCGTCTAAGTTGCCACAGGCCGTGAGCTCAGCAGGGGATGAACTTAACCGACACCAGGCGAGGCAATGTCCTATCCCACGAGGGTCTTCTTGACAGTAGCTCGGCTCCTGCATCAAAATTCTCAGATCGGGCAGTAGATCGACTCCAACACGGGCCTTGTTTTAAGAATTTCAAAGAGCAACATTGGCTAGGGTAAACCCTAGTTGTTGTAGAGAGCTCGACCAAATCAATTCATCTTGATTGCAATGAGTTGTCTAAAGTTATTGATATACTCAACACTTGTCACTCAGTGAAGCCTTGTCTAAGATGCCATAGGTCGCGAGCTCAACATAACTAGCGACCATTTCCTCATTCAATTTAACAATTTACCATGCAACCCTTCTCGAGCATAGGGGATGAATTCGACCGGCACTAGGAAAGGTGATGTCCCAAACCACAAGGGTCTTCTTTGACAAAATCTCAGTCCTGCATCAAAATTCTTAGATCGGGGAATGAATTGATTCCAACATGGGACTTGCTTCAAGAATTTTCGAAGGGCGGCGATGGCCAGGGTAAACCCTAGCTGCTGTAAAGAGCTTGGTCACATTGATTCATCTTATTTGCAATAATGAGCTATCTGAATTTAATAAGATGTTTATGTTGTTAATAGGGTTTCAATATTAAATAATTATTATGAAAGCAGGTCTGAAATCTAAAAATGATTAACGATTTCTTAAGAGCATTTGTTTTGGAATTTATCATTTATCATTTGATATTTCAGACGCATTGCTCATGTTCTTTACACACGACTGTGTATTCATAATCTTCAAGACGCGTGTTGCTCATGTTATTTAAGCACCCATGTATTCATAATTGTCCAACTTGCGAAGCATATGATTTCTATAATCCCTCTATTATTCAATGTTAACTTTTACTCACAAAATCAATAAATGTCTCTTTCAATGATTTTGTCAAACACGTGGCACATAATGATTTTAGTCTTCAATAGTCAAGCACATTAATGCATCTCTCACACATTTTCTCAATGAAACTATAAGCTAAAACACTGTGCTAAGTAAACTTGCAACGAAATATAAATGACAATGATAACTAGCAAACAATGAATACAATGAACACTTTGAGTTTGGTCCAATGACACAGGAAAAACATTAAAGGGGAAAACCTGTGAGAGAGAGTGTCTTCTTTATTATGATATGCAAAACTCAAAAATTTCTCTTCTCTAGCTTACAATAATAAAAGCAACAATAAATACTTTCAAACTTATCTCAATACACAAGCTCCCTTCTTGAAATTCATGCCCACATATGTTAGAACAAGTGTATGACCTACAATACAGTTGCAACAATCAATGACAACATGAAATATTGTTTTTCTCCTTGGGAATCACGCCCAACGGTCACTGTTCACTGTGTACAGACTTTATGGTATAGAAACAACAAGTTTTTACTTGATTCTTGTGCTCACAATCTGTCTTGAACTGTGTGCTTCCCTCACAACCTATACAAACTGATATTATTGTTGTATGATATTATCGTCTCTCTTAATCTCATGTGCATCTCACACACTGATGCCTTTTCTCTTGAAAAGCATACATTTTATATTTGCTCACTAATGCCCTAACCCTAACCTCCTTAACTTCTTTTAATCTAATCAATGTGATTCACTCTCATAATTAAAGGCTAGGATTTAACTTCTCGTTAAATACACTTTAAGTCATTAAATAATATAAAAGTCACTTTCTACTTAAAAATATAAAATCACTTTATAAAATAAAGTTATGACCACTTTTCACTTTATAAAATGATATTTATATGATAAACCTTTTAATGTCCCTTTCATACTAGGCATTATCATATGAAAGGACATCCCAAGCTACAACTTTCAAACATTCAACATGTACAATCCCTTCAATTTTTAATTTATTTTATTGTATTCAAAGTAGTGATGAGTTGTGATATGATTTTATAATTCAATATGATAAACAATGTAATAGTGATGAGTTGTGATATGATTTTATAACTCAATATGATAAACAATGTAATAGTGATGAGTTGTGATATGATTTTATAATTCAATATGATAAACAATGTAATATATATATCTGTGTGTGCCAATTAAAAAAAATATTTTACTTACAATAAATAATAATTATAATAGATATTAGTTAAATATAGTTATAATAAACAACTAGCTTAGATCAATCTTAATTCCAAATTTATCAAGCATGGAGAGGGATCAAATCTTTGGAGGCTCGAGAGATTTAATCCCTTACGACCCTTGGTAGATCCATGGGTAACACACACACACACACACATTTTCCTTGAAAAAGAGCACGAGAAACCCTCGAGTACTTCCCCAGATTTTGTGGATGGTAAACGAGGTAAACCGTTTGGCCTGATTACAGGCCTAACCTGGCGGGGACATCAAGTGAGGCCCTATACAAGCTCCTGACCAGGGATTCGACCCCATAACCTCATTTGAGCAAACAACGACACTCATCCACTTCAGCTAACCCACCATGATATATATATATATATATAATGGGCGAATAAATACCTTGTTTTTAAGGTTAACAAATGTTTTTTTTCTTACATATGATGTCAATATTATTATAGTATAATTACTATGATATATTAATATTATTATAGTATAATTACTATGATATATTAATATTATTATAGTATAATTACTATGATATATTAATATTATTATAATACTAATGTTGATAAATCTAAACTTATGTTAATGGGGTTAATGAGTTTATAGTAATTAATCAACATTATGTTTAGTATTATATTAATTAAGTTTAAAATTTATAAGGACATAAAGGGTTATAAGGAGGCGATTTGATGCATGTTAAAGAGGTAACTCAGGGTAATTGGTGGGTGCATGCAACAATGTTGGCAATGCAAAATGAAAACAATAGGGTACTTAGAAGAAGTTACCAAGCTTAGGTGTCTTTGACCCCTGACCCGTAACCACTTCATCTTGAGTGAGTAACACTCGCTATGAGCACGTATAAAGAAAACTTACACTCTGTTAATGTTTTATGCCATTATTATAGTTCTTTGCATTTCAATAGATAAGAGCAACATAAGAACAAGATCACTGAGAAATACACATTCACAAGAGACACGACATTTATCCTGGGAAACCCTCTAGGGGAAGAAAACCCAACAGAAACTTCCTTATCATAAATTGTCAATACAATGTCAAGACATAACTCAAACCAATACAAAAATTCCTCTCCAAAAGATGCGCCACTCTTCTCCCTCTCTCCAACTGGTAAGTCACAACTTGCCTCTTAGAAATGAGCAAGTGTGTTGTATGTCAAAGTGAGGCACTAGCCTCTCTATATATACAGATCTGGCATGTGTGAAGTGTCTTCACTGGCAGGGACGACTTCTCACTCTGGGTGGGTAAACCCACATTTATTATATTTCTGGGTCTCAATAATCACTGTTGGGGCCGACTTCTTATTCTACCTATTACAATTGTCTGTTGACCAATCCGCAAAAGGGGATTTGGTCCTAATACAATAACGGACATGATCAATCCACAATGGGGATTGATCCTATGAATAATATAACAATAATAATAACAATACTCTTTGCAGTTACATTATTTCAATACACTCAACACTACATTTGTGTGTATGAGTTTGAATAAAATTTAGAATGCCCTAAACTTTACTAATGCACATTCGGTTATGATGCCCAATCAATTATTCAATATGGTTAGGACATAAGGAAAATATGGCTAGGGAGTATCGCTGCAAGAACCATCGACGTCGATGCTACCGCCACCATCACCCAAGCTAGCTCTTATATTGCGCTCTATAGAGGCTATAAATGAGACACTAAAAGGGAACAAGGTTGTATATGTGGAAGTGAATCCCCCTCTATTTGGGGTGGGTGACCTAGAAGGTTTGAGGAACTTAGAACATGGACCTCCACTTGAGGACATGACTAAAGAGCTTTAGAAAATCATGTATGGTTAGAAGGAATGTGCAGATGCATGGTTAGAAGGAATGACAGGGTGTTTTTCATTGAGGGATTATGTTCCACTTCGAAAGCCAAAATAACAATCTTTCAACTTAGGGACAATGCCTTGAACTGGTGGGGTAACCTGAAAAGATGGTTGCACCTCACTCTATATACTGTCTCATGGGAGTTATTTGAGGAGGGGTTCAAGAAAAAAATATTTTCTTGTGTACTATGAGGAAGAATAGGTAGGATTCTTTCATGCTCTAGTTCAGGGAAGTTGAACAGTGGAGGAGTATGATATAAGATTCATGGAACTAGTTAAGTACATCTCATACATGGACACCGATCAATAACAAGCATATTGTTCTATGTGCGGATTGAATCCTAAGATAAGGGCCATGGTGCGGATGTGGAAACCATATTCACTTGTTGAAACAATTGAAAGTGCTTGTTACAGAGAAGAACTTATGGATGTAAATGGGGGCATGAGTTCTTATATTTTGTGGGGAAGGCCCCTTAAACCTTCTCCAAGGGAGGAAGTTCTAGCATACCCCCTTATGGCAAGAGCATTGCACCTAGAACAATTGAGGCATGTGTTTCAATGGAAAACAATGCAACATCCCAGTCATCATCAATGACTCATGTGAGTCCAAGATATTCACGGGGAGTTGTCATCAGAGGTAGGGGTTCTAGAGGAAGGAACTCATTTGAGAGGTCTCCACATAACAATTCACATATTCAACCTCAAATTACTTGTTGGGGGTGTGGGGGACCTCGTTACCGATGTGATTTCCCAGAGTCACAATTTGACACTATGCATGAAGAAGGGAAGGYCCCAATGAGAAGGGAAAGTAGCAACCATCGAATCTATGTAGCGATTAATAACCATCAAGAAGAACATCAACRCACTATGGTGGAGTCACCAAGTACGCTAAATCATGTCAAAGTTAAAATCTTAATTGACTTTGGTGCAACATATAGTTTCATTTCACTATATGCATTAGAAAAATGTAGGTTGACAACCTATGAATATAGTGATTTTAAATAGGTCATGATGGCTCTTGGGAAAAAACATGTGGTAGGACTTAGTGTTGAGAAATGTTTTGTAGTTCTAAGGTTGTGTACAACTAGGTTCAAAGTGTATGTCACTGCCTCGAGGATGTATGATCTAATTATTAATATGGAATGGCTAGAAGCTCATCAAACTTTTGTAGATTCTTTTGTGAAGAGGGTGCTTTGTTTAGATGATGAGGGAAGGTCAATTGAGATCCACAGTATTAAGACGAAGGTGTCTCTACGTTTTATTTCGACAATGAAAGTTAAACGTTGCATGAGGCAATGGTTTTGATTGTACATAGTGGAGGCAATAAATGATGTAAAGGGTCCCTCTTTAGATCAATGCCCAATTTTGTCAGAATTCAAGGATGTTTTTCCGAAAGAGTTAACAGGGTTATGTAATAAACCCACTTATGAAATATAAATAAAATACAATTTCCTCGTCGAAATTGTCAGTTAAAAACATAAAAAGGTTTAGGAAGAGAAAACATTTCATTAGAGACGTAGATCAGATTAACTTTTTACCAAATCATTCATAACAATTTATCAAGAAAATCACATAAAATCTATGAACCAACTCTATCATTGATGATTATTGATAGTTTAGTCATAAAGTAGTCAACAATAGAACTCGTTTTAAGTCACTTTGTGTTGTAATCAAAATAAGCAACTTCACAAACATCATTACAAATCTATTCCTTTATTAAACTAATTTTGTGTCAACTGGATAATAAAAATACAATGTTGTCTCTAAGCAAGCAACCAAAGGAGCATGTACTACACCTTATACTTTTTAGGAGATAATCGAGAGATAAATCGGTTCAAAACAAATGAACATGCTATGATCATTTTATTCTTAAAACCTAGGTCAATATCCCAAGATTACTACAAAGATTCTTATATTGCATTGCTGGACTATACAACAATCAACCATTTATTAGAATAAAAATGTAACAAATCACATAAAAGTTTGGACTGTGCACCAAAGATAAGTCAGTAGTAAAAAAATAATATTGACCTAATTCCATATAATGTTATGACCAAAAAGGGACCTAGACAATGGAAACCATGAAAGAAAATCATTATTGATTTTTATGACCAATCAAAACTACTTGACTAAACATTCAAGAATACATAATACTCACTGCTAGTACATTTTCACACACAATCATTACAAATCAAGATCCTTTGGATCACTCCTGCAATTGCTTATGATCTCTCATTGCTAAAGATGCCTTAAAGGCTAACAATATTCAACCAACACTACTACCAACCGTACAAAATCATGAATGAAACATTTAAAACTGAGAGAAAATTATTGCCACATCATAGTAATATGAATCTGCATACAAAGTAATGTGCAATATTTGGTATTATGAGCAAATTCCACCAATTACAAGGAGTCTTATATCCATCTAATGCATGTTCTCTAACATTTGTTTTAGTTTGTTATTATGGTCTTCTATCAAGTAAATATTATATAATCAATTATTAAAGATGAACTTAGGATGTTGAGGCTGTAGGCATGCAACATTTTGATATAGCAATACCCTTATCCACTGAGTGCTTGATTCATGAATTTCGTCACCATGGCCACCTCGTTCCTACAATTGACATCCGCCCTGTCAACCTGGCACTCAATCGTTGCACCCTCATGAGTGAAGTCAAATCTCTGCCACTTAACTAGTCTACCTTGAGGAAACCAAAACACCAGGAATCCACCCCAAGAACCAACTAATTTATTGAGGTTGTCCCAACAAAGGTTCTATAGGTAACTTTCTGTTAATCTTTCAGACCACAATTTGTTATGTTCCAGTTCCAAATTTGACTCCATGACCTACTACTGTCATTGCTTAAAGAGAGAACTAATGTCTGAAAACCATTTTTCTCTTCTTTAGATGGAACAAGGATTCCAAATCCTTCCAATGGGTGTTTGACACCCTGTTTCTTAAATGTTGTGATTATAATAGACATTGGAAAATATGTCACATATTTTGAACAATTCTATCAAGCATCATACAGAATTTGAAAACCATTTTTCGCCAAGCATATATAATAAACACAGTTGAACAAAATATAAGCAAGGAAAGCCCATTGAATAAAAACCACATACAATTGAAGAAATATTGTCTAGTCACATGCACTTCAACAAAGTTCATGAGGTTTCATATTCATATCCATGAGATATTAACATGAAATTAATAGGTAGAGCATCAAGAAAGACTTAGTGGTCCAATATAATTCATTATAAATTCTATATAGCAACTAAGTTCAAGTCATCAATTATGTTACTAGCTCAATTAAAGTTGACAGATGGTCTACGATATATTGTCTTATATATCATAAAATAGTCGCAAATGGAAGAGATCGTTTGATGCCATAACCCACTGGACTAGTCAAAGGGACATGACTAAGTTAGCATATAGTCGACTTTTAGGATAGGTTATCAGTTAACGGTTTACATTGCTATGCTAAACATTTACTTATAATTGGATTTTAGCTAACTTCTTGTTCTGATTATCTCCAACAAAGGTTGTAAACAAATATTGATCAATTGGTGCTCTATTTAAAAAGATGTTAGAAGAAAAATGTACATGTACAAGGGATAATTTCTAGTACAACTTAGGATGTAGAAGCACTATATACCTACCAAAAACAAGTGATGGTTGATTCTTAAAATTTGTTTTTTCGTAGAACAAATGCAACCATATAGAGGTGATTAAAAAGGGTTCATTTCAACACACACACACAAAGGGTAAAATCATTTGGGGATTTCTGTTTTAGAGAAATAAAGTTACATAGTTTCAATTTTACACGCAGAGCAGAGGCACACAAATTTTTGCTCATAGTAGAGTCATACGAATTTATACACAAATAAGAGGCATTCTAATTACCATATGAGTTTATAATCCGAAGACATAAGCAAAGATAAACTTTGATATAAATAAAACACAACATTCCTCCAAATTTCTAAAAACAAATATTTATATAAACTTATCTATTGAAAATTTGCATACCAACAACCAGCTAAGTGAGTGATTTCCCCCCAACCATAGGCAATCCATAGTGGACACCACTCCTTAGCTGGGCTATGATACCACCATGATGAAGCATGAATAAAATGATCTCTGAAATTCAAACTCAACAAAAAATGAACCAACGATTTTCACTGTTGGCTTCTAGAACACAAATAAGGCACCCGCAGTACCTGCCCCACACAACACAAGGAGCACCTCTTTCTTTGTTGTACAATACCTCATAAACTACTCCTTTTTTTTTTATACAATGTGTGGATAGAAAGGTCCATGCTGTTATCTCAATCTTTATCAGAATCTCCATGGTTTCTTGGCTTTTTCACAAGGTCTACAAACTTCAGTTCATGGTTGGTTTCATCCATCATGGGCTTGGCTCTACTTTTTTGTTGTCTCACCTCTCAAACTGTCTTCCACTTCTTTTTCTCACCACCCCTCCTCCCCATTTAAATTTTCCTCATGCATGATGGCAAGAGAATTCAAACTCAACTCATTTTCCTAGTTCCAAGAATGTAGGGGAAACAACTTGCTAGATTTTAGGAAATGGTGGCTTAGAATGAGGAATTTGTTTCCTCCACTCCTCTTAACCTCCTTTAGCTTTGAAATTCAAATTTTAAATGGATGAGGGTTCAAGGTAACATAAGGTAGATTGTTTTAGGCATAAAACCCCTTAGACCCCCTCACCTTTTCCCTCTTTGGTATCATAGCCCCTATAAGCGCTCAAGCTCAATTGATATTGATCTTCATATTTATTAATTGCAAAATAGAGAGATTACATATTCACAACACCATGGTATATCTACCCCATGGAATTAGTGGAACAAAAATATTAAATATCCATGCAAAGTATTTAAGCATTTAATTACAAATAATTCAAGGAGTAAAAGATGGGATATTACAGTTACCTCTTGAGAGGGAGCTTGATTTCACAATTGAGCTAAAAAATGACAGAGCCGATTTCCAAGACACTGTATAGGATGACAACCCCAAAAATTAGTGAGTTGCAGATGTAGTCAAAGGAACCGTTGGACTTGGGACTTATAAGGTCCAATGTTTCACCTTGGGGTACACCAATAATATTTATCAAGATCGAAGGATGGTTCCTTGTGACTGTGCATAGATTACAAGGATTTGAACCAGGCCATAATGAATAATAAGAACTTGATACCTTGCATAGATGATCTCTTTGATCAAATGAAAGGCACAACAATTTCCTCAAAAATCGATATGCAATTAGTGTATCCTTAGTTAAGGATTAAGGAAGTTGACATTCTTAAAACTTCCTTCCAAACTTGGTTTGGACACCATGAGTTCATAGTGGTGCCATTTGGTTTCACCAATGCACCAACAATATTCACGAGCCTCATGAATGGTGTATTCTGAAAGTACTTAGACTGCTTTGTGCAGGTCTTTCTAGATGATATTCTCATCTATTCTAAGAGCGAAAGACAACATGAGGAACACTTGTATGCAGGTCTTTCTAGATGATATTCTCATCTATTCTAAGAGCGAAAGACAACATGAGGAACACTTGTAGGTAGTGTTTTCATGCCTAAGAGAGAATGAGTTGTATGACAAGTTATCAAAATGCTCTTTCTTTCATAAATAGATTCACTATCTTGGTCATATTATTTCAGGAGAAGTAATTTAAGTGGACCTGGAAAAGGTGAGGGTCATAACGGATTGGTTAGTGTCAAAACATGCTCACGAGGTGCGAAGCTTCATGAGGCTAGTTGTTTATTATCGAAGGTTTGTGGAAAGTTTCTCAAAGATTGTGAAACCCATCACTACCTTGTAGTGCAAGGGAATAAGGTATGAGTGGATGAACAAATGTGACACTGCATTCACTGAGCTTAAGAGATTACTAACCAGTGCGCTAATCCTACAAGTGGCTGATATGGACAAATATTTCATAGTGTGCATGGATGCCTCAAAACAAGGGTTGGGCCTTATGTTAATGTAGGATGGGGGAGTGACAATTATGCATCTAGAAAGATGAAGCAACATGAAGATATTTATGCTATGCATGATTTAGAATTGGCAACCGTGATGCTAGCTCTAAAGCTTTGGAGGAATTATCTTGTCGAGCAAAGCTTTATGCTCAAGACTTACCACCAAAGCCTGAAGTATCTCTTCACTCAAAGGGATCTGAATGCTAGACAAAGACAATGGAATGAATTTATGAGTGAGTATGATTTTGTAATTTTGTACATCAAGGGAAAGGAGACTGTGGTCGCTGATTCTTAGAGAAGAAGGCCATATAGATTCTCCCCGACGCCCTTAAGGGTCAATTTGAGGGAGCGAGTGTTGGGAAAAATTCTTGGAGATAGTTGGTATTTGAAGGTTACTTTAGCCCTCTAGAATGGTAGGCAGATAGAAGGATATGGCCTTGAAGCAGATGGATTGTTGAGATTTCAAGGAAGGATGTATGTCCCCGAGGAAGGAGATATTTGAAGCACCATCCTCAAGGAAACCCATAGAGCATTGTATTGTGCACATCTGGGTGTGAAGAAAATGCATGTGGACATGAAGAAGCTTTTCTTTTGGCTAGGCATGAAACATGATGTAGTCCAATTTGTCGCTAATTGTCTTGGGTGTCAGCAGGTGAAGGATGATCACCACTACCTAGCTAAAATTCAACTGCATGACATTCCTATATCCAAATGAGAAGTAATTTCATTAGATTTCATTATGAGACTACCACTCACCTCACAAAGAAACAATGCCATTTTGGTTATAGTTGACAAGATAACCAAAAACAAACATTTTATTCTAGTCATAGACACTTATGATGTCATTGATGTGGCACACATGTTTATATGTGAAGTTATTCATCTGCATGGGTTACCTAAGAAGATAATTTTGGATACAGACTCTTGGTTTACGTCCAGGTTTTGGACAAGTTTGCAACTAGGGTTGGTGACTCAATTGAACTTGAGAACAACGTATAATCCTGAAATAGATGGGCATACAAAAAGAGTGAATTAGGTTATGGAAGCCATGCTTAGGATGTATGATATGGATAACCAAACCCAATGGGAGAAATACCTACCTTTGGTGGAGTTTGCTTATAATAATAGTTTTCACAGCTTGATCAGGGTGCCTCCTTATCAATATTTGTATGGAAGGCCATGCAAGACACCATTGAGTTGGGAAAGGTTAGAGGAACGAGTGATAGTAGGGACATAAATGATTCAAGAGATGAGGGAGCAGGTGATTCAAATTAGACAATGGTTAAAAGAGGCACACGATAGACATAAGAGTTATGCTGATGCACATAGGATAGATCGAAGTTATGAGGTATAAGATCAAGTTTTTATTTGTATCAGGCCTAATAAGAGTACCATTCAGTTTTGAAATGGGACAAAGTTGTCACCTTGATTTATAGTGCCATTTAAAATTCAAGAGAGAATTGGACTAGTTTCCTATCGTCTTGTACTTCCATCCCACTTGCATAAAACTCATGATGTTTTTCATGTATTTGTACTACAACGTTATGTTGTTGACGAATCTCACAAACTGAATTGGAAGGAATTGTAGGCCTCAGATGTGGAAACCATTATGGTTGAACCATTACTCATATTGGACTATAGGGTCTGACAACTCAAACACCATTTGGTGGACTAGGTTAAAGTCCAGTGGGATAAGTACAACCCAATATCTGTTACTTGGGAGGATGTAGAGACCATATGACAAGATCATCCCTCATTTTTTTGACCATAATTTCAGTACAACGTTTCTTGAAGGGTGGGTGTATGTAATGCCCCATTTTGACCTAGGCAGCTAAATTTACTTATGGCCTACTTATATTTTCATTTTCTTATTATCTATGGAACACTATTGAACATTGACACTTCAAATTATGGACATGTGGACCTGTTATCCCCATTTTGTGGGATAACTAAGTAGATGATGTCTCAAGGCCCTCAGGTTGCAGATATGGAGTGCTGAGAGACCACATGACTAGCAATGTACACTTGCACATACTGAAGCCTGCTCTATCACCACTTTTTCATCCAGTGTTAGTGCATACACCACACCAGCTAGATTCTGGAAGGTAGATGGGTCTTGCTCCATGTGGTACAAGTCATGTATTGTGGTAGAGAATCACCCCAATATTTGAGGAATTTAAACATGTATTTAAGTTGCTTTTGATTATAGAACGTCTACTTGGACATTATGCTTTTGACCCCGCTTCACCTTGGTGAGTGTCATAGATTTCCTAGTAAGTGGCCAACCTTTGGGGAAGGTTTGCAAATGGGGATCCCTTGAGGCGTTATCGTACCATTCCCAACCATACTTACCATATTCCACTCATTACATTCCCATCACATTGTCCTCTTCTAGGCCTTTTGACTTTAGTGACCCAAGAAGGGCATGTACCTCATTGATCCGGATTATTTTCGGCACGAAATGAGAGCATAGATATAATAAAGAAATGCACAGAGATATCTTGTATATCCAATAATATAATAGAAATACATTAGAGATGCAACCATAAACACATAGATACAATAATACACGATTTCTATTAATGAAAGAAATGTATAGAGACTGTAAAAATATAGAGTGAAAGACTCGCTAGAATTGTGGCAGCTTATCTATGAGAAGAGATGTGACGGCTACTCACATTCGCAAGAAGATGATTACAATGAGGCTCTGAAGGCCTATTACAATAAGCAGGAATGCCCAAAACCCTAGACATCAAAAAACCTAACCCTAGGAGATGAAGCGCCAAAAGTCATGTGGGCCCCGTTTGGGTAAGTTAGTACATCAACTTCCAGGGGTCGTAACTTTTGCATACGATCTCCGTTTAAGGCGTATGATAGCTCGTTGGAAAGGTATCGTCGAGGAGATTAATTTTGGGGGCTAAATCATGCCTTCGTCTATCTTTGAGAACCTCGATCTCGAAAAACCTTCATTCAGGCCCTCAAAATGGCCCCGTAAGTTAAAAACTGCTAAAAATAATAAATTGTCAGAAAACTATTTTGAGCCAGTAGGAAAAGGTGGGTGACCACCGATATCCACCTGCATCAATCCTCCCTCCTTAAGAAGAAATGGTCTCCATTGCGTTGAGTGCCCGGGGGAGAGGGAAAAGAGTTTGCTGAATCTGCATCTTGGAGAGCTGCTTGCCGTGCTGGAGACGTCACGCTGCTCATTTTGTGGAAGTTTGTCATGAACCTGTTGCTGGAGGGGTTGACTCTGTTCAACCAGTGGGGCTATCTGAGATGGCTGTGTGTAGAAGGAATCTTTGGATTTTGCTGCAATCTTGTCGACCTGCTTCTGTTGGATAGAAGGTGCTCGGGCTGAGGTTGTAGTGGTTGCAGTATCCTTCTGTTCCCCTTTTGAACATATTGTGAAGAAGCTGAATTTTGCAGTATGAGATACTACCTTGCAACACTTTTTAGGTGGAACATTAGTCGAAACTGCCTATGGTATTCTGTATAGATGACCCCCAGAGAAACAATGACACTGCGGGGTCGAGACTCATAAACAACATGGCGCTTCCACATATATGGTTGGCCCAAGAGAACATCACAGACATATAGTGGGGCAACATCACATAATACCTCATCCTTGAAGGGATGGATGCCGTATGACAATCGACATTGCTAGCTGACAATCGACATTGAAGCCACCCGATGCTGTATGGTTGCGGGTGTGGTGTTGTCAACAATCCCAACTGTTTGACGACCTCTGCTAATATGAGGTTCTTCTGGCTTCCACTATAAACAATAAAATGCAGTGGGGTCCCCTTCACCCACATCTGTGAATGAAAAAGGGGCTCCCCCTCTTTAGGATTTGTTGGTTCTTCTGGTTGATTTGCTGCGGTAGCAACAATAGCAGTGGGGTCCGTGTCAATGATCTGTCCTTTACCATTATTTTCAGAATCTAATTCTGAATCAGGGTTCGACTCTTGTCTTTGATCTCAGCCACTAATGACTGTTTTGAGCGACATTCATCGGTGTTGTGCCAGGGGATTTTGTGGAACTCGCACCATTTTCTGGTGTCCTACTTTGTCTTCCCGTGACCCTTCTTTTCCTGTGTCTTGGACTAGTTTTCGGGAAACTGTTTGTTAGGGCCGTCTTTGTCATACTTTGGTTGTTGCAGATTTGCAGACCCGAACTTCCGTTTGTTCTGGTGCTTAAATTTCTGCTCAATTTTAACAACATATCAATAAGCAGCACCGAGTGATGAGATGTCCAAAAAATCCATTTAAGTCTGGATGTATTTGTGTAGAGCCCCACGGTATTTCAGAACCAAATGTCGCTCGGAGTCTTTGGTACCCAACTTGGTGCGCAAGGTATGGAAGGTATTGGTGAACTCCGGAACTGCTTGGCCCCTCTCTTGCCGCAATGTGGTCCATCTCATGTACTGGTCCTCATAGTTGCCAACAGGGTAATACTGTTCCTTTACCACATCCACAAAAAAAT
>ML777172.1:468313-485488 GCA_009831015.1 Picea engelmannii | reverse complement strand
ACTAGTTAAGTACATCTCATACATGGACACCGATCAATAACAAGCATATTGTTCTATGTGCGGATTGAATCCTAAGATAAGGGCCATGGTGCGGATGTGGAAACCATATTCACTTGTTGAAACAATTGAAAGTGCTTGTTACATAGAAGAACTTATGGATGTAAATGGGGGCATGAGTTCTTATATTTTGTGGGGAAGGCGCCTTAAAACTTCTCCAAGGGAGGAAGTTCTAGCATACCCCCTTATGGCAAGAGCATTGCACCTAGAACAATTGAGGCATGTGTTTCAATGGAAACCAATGCAACATCCCAGTCATCATCAACGACTCATGTGAGTCCAAGATATTCACGGGGAGTTGTCATCAGGGGTAGGGGTTCTAGAGGAAGGAACTCATTTGAGAGGTCTCCACATAACAATTCACATATTCCACCTCAAATTACTTGTTGGGGATGTGGGGGACCTCGTTACCGATGTGATTTCCCAGAGTCACAATTTGACACTATGCATGAAGAAGGGAAGGCCCCAATGAGAAGGGAAAGTAGTAACCATCGGATCTATGTAGCGATTAATAACCATCAAGAAGAACATCAACGCACTATGGTGGAGTCGCCAAGTACGCTAAATCATGTCAAAGTTAAAATCTTAATTGACTTTGGTGCAACATATAGTTTCATTTCACTATATGCATTAGAAAAATGTAGGTTGACAACCTATGAATATAGTGATTTTAAATAGGTCATGATGGCTCCTAGGAAAAAACATGTGGTAGGACTTAGTGTTGAGAAATGTTTTGTAGTTCTAAGGTTGTGTACAACTAGGTTCAAAGTGTATGTCACTGCCTCGAGGATGTATGGTCTAATTATTAATATGGAATGGCTAGAAGCTCATCAAACTTTTGTAGATTCTTTTGTGAAGAGGGTGCTTTGTTTAGATGATGAGGGAAGGTCAATTGAGAGCCGCAATATTAAGACGAAGGTGTCTCTACGTTTTATTTCGACAATGAAAGTTAAACGTTGAATGAGGCAACGGTTTCGATTGTACATAGTGGAGGCAATAAATGATGTAAAGGGTCCCTCTTTAGATCAATGCCCAATTTTGTCAGAATTCAAGGATGTTTTTCCGAAAGAGTTAACAGGGTTATGTAATAAACCCACTTATGAAATATAAATAAAATACAATTTCCTTGTCGAAATTGTCAGTTAAAAACATAAAAAGGTTATGTCCCATTTGGGTAAGTTAGTACATCAACTTATCCGGGTCGTAACTTTTGCATACGATCTCCATTTTAGGTGTATGATAGCTCGTTGGAAATGTCTCATCGAGGAGATTCATTTTGGGGGCTCAATCATGCCTTTGGCTATCAATGAGAACCTCGATCTCGAAAAACCTTTATTTAGGCCCTCAAAATGGCCCCGGAAGTTAAAAACTGCTAAAAATAATAAATTGCCAAAATTGTCAGAAAACTGTTTTGAGCTAGTTGAAAAAGGTGGGTGGCCACCGATATCCACCTGGATCAATCCTACCTCCTTAGGAAGCAATGGTCTCCATTGCGTTGAGTGCTCGGGGGAGAGGGAAAAGAGTTTGTTGAATCTGCATCTTGGTGAGCTTCTTGCCGTGCTAGAGACATCACGTTGCTCATTTTGTGGAAGTTTGTCATGAACCTGTTGCTGGAAAGGTTGACTCTGTTCAACCAGCCGAGCTATCTGAGATGGTTGCGTGTAGAAGGAATCTTTGCGTTTTACTGCACTCTTGTCGACCTGCTTCTGTTGGATAGAAGGTGCTCGGGCCGAGGTTGTAGTGGTTGTAGTATCCTTCTGTTCCCCTTTTGAACATATTGTGATGAAGCTGAATTTTGTAGTATGAGATACTACCTTGAAACACTTTTTAGGTGGAACAATAGTCAGAACTACCTATGGTATTCTGTAGAGATGACCCCCCAGAGAAACAATGACACTGCGGGGTCGAGACTCATAAACAACATGGCACTTCCACATATATGGTTGGCCCAAGAGAACATCACAAACATCTAGTGGGGAACCATCACATAATACCTCGTCCTTGAAGGGATGGATTCCATATTAAAATCGACATTGCTGGCTGACACAAAGATCTCGTCCTTGGTGAAGCCACCCGATGCTGTATGATTGCAGGTGTGGTGTTGTCGACAATCCCAACTGTTTGACGACCTCTGCTGAGATAAGGTTTTTCTGGCTTCCGATATCGACAATAAAATGCAACGAGGTCCCCTTCACCCACATCTATGAATGAAAAAAGCGCTCCCCCTCTTCAGGATCTGTTGGTTATTCTGGTTGAATTGTTGCGATAGTGACAATAGAAGTGGGGTTCGCGTCAATGATATGTTATTTACCATTATTTTCATAATCAAATTCTAAAGTAGGTTTCGGCTCTTTGTCTTTGATCTCGACCACTAATGACTTTTTTGAGCGACATTCATTAGTGTTGTGCCAAGGGCTTTTGTGGAACTCACACCATTTTCCGGTGTCCTTCTTTGTCTTCCCGTGACCCTTCTTTTCCTGTGTCTTGGATTGGTTTTCGGGATACTGTTTGTTAGGGCCGTCTTTGTCATACTTTGGTTGTTGTGGATTTGCAGACCCGAACTCCCATTTGTTCTGGTGCTTAAATTTCTGCTCAATTTTAACAGCATATCGATATGCAACACTGAGTGATGAGATGTCCAGAAAATCCATTTAAGTCTGGATGTATCTGTGTAGAGCCCCACGGTATTTTAGAACCAAATGTCGCTCGAAGTCTTTGATACCTAGCTTGGTGCGCAAGGTATGGAAGGTATTGTTGAACTCTGGAACTGCTTGGCCCCTCTCTTGCCGCAACGTGGTCCATCTCATGTACTGGTCCTCTTAGTTGCCAAGAGGGTAATACTGTTCCTTTACCGCATCCACAAAAAAATCCCAAGTGGGATCGACCCCATATATTCCAGACTCCTCTTTGGAACTTTGCTACCAGTAAGTTTCCCACCAATGTTTGACATGAGGGAAATCTTTAAGGAGTGCGAAGGTGATATTTTCTTTGTCAAAAAAATTGTGAACAAAGAAATAACCTTCTAGCATAGTTAACCATTTTTCTAGGGCTTCTGCATCTATCTGTCCTTCAAATACAGGAATATCAAAGTTAACTTGTACCTTGAAAGGCGAGGTGCCTCCAAAGGGGCTGCTTGATGAAGATGCACCTAATGCTATCAGCAAGCGTTGAAGTATGTGGGCAAAATTCTCCATCATTTCGTCCCTATGTTGCGTGAGAGCTTGCTCAAGCAACAGATTGATAGGATCGTCTGCTCCGTCATTTTTCTTTTCTTCCGCCATTGAGGGTTTCTTGGGTGTGCGAGAGTGATTGTATTCAAGAGAGACAAGCTCGAGACCCAACTTGCTATACTCGGACCTAGTCGGGGACATGCACTGAAAAAACGATCAAGAGCAGCCTGCTCTGATACCATTGATTTGGATTATTTTCGGCACGAAATGAGTGCGGAGATATAATAAAGAAATGCACAAAGATATCGCGTATATCCAATAATATAACAGAAATGTATCAGATATGCAACCATAAACACATATATACAATAATACACGATTTCTATTAATGAAAGAAATGTACAGAGACTGTAAAAATACAGAGTGAAAGACTCGCTGGAATGGTGGCAGCTTATCTTTGAGAAGAGATGTGACGGCTACTCGCATTCACAAGAAGATGATTACAATGAGGATCTGAAGGCCTTTTAAAATAAGCATAAATGCCAAAAACCCTAGACATCCAAAAACCTAACCCTAGGAGATGAAGCGCCAAAAGTCATGTGGGCCCCGTTTGGGTAATTTAGTACATCAACTTCCCGGAGTCATAACTTTTGCATACGATCTCCATTTTAGGCATATGATAGATCGTTGGAAAGGTATCGTCGAGGAGATTCATTTTGGGGGCTCAATCATGTCTTTAAAAATCATTATGAAGCTCGATCTTGAAAAACCTTCATTTAGGCCCTCAAAATGGCCCCGAAAGTTAAAAACTGCTAAAAATAGTAAATTGCGAAAATTGTCAGAATTTTTTTTTGAGCCAGTCGGAAAAGGTGGGTGGCCACCGATATCCGCCCGGATCAATCCTCCCTCCATAGGAAGCAATGGTCTCCATTGCGTTGAGTGCCCAGGGGAGAGGGAAAATAGTTTGCTGAATCTGCATCTTGGTGAGTTGCTTGCCGTGCTGGAGACGTCGCTCTGCTCATTTTGTTGAAGTTTGTCATGAACCTATTGCTGGAGGGGTTGAATCCATTCAATCAGTCGGGCTATCTGAGATGGCTGTGTGTAGAAGGAATCTTTGCGTTTTACTGCAATCTTGTCGACCTGCTTCTGTTGGATAGAAGGTGCTCGGGCCGAGGTTGTAGTGGTTGCAGTATCCTTCTGTTCCCCTTTTGAACAGATTGTGAAGAAGCTGAATTTTGTAGTATGAGATACTACCTTGCAACACTTTTTAGGTGGAACAATAGTCAGAAATACCTCTGGTATTTTGTAGAGATGACCCCCCAGAGAAACAATGACATTGCGGGGTCGAGATTCATAAACAACAAGGCGCTTCCACATATATGGTTGGCCCAAGGGAACATCACAGACATCTAGTGGGACAACATCACATAATACCTCGTCCTTGAAGGGATGCATGCCGTATGACAATTGACATTGCTGGCTGACACGAAGATCTCATCCTTGGTGAAGCCACCCGATTCTGTATGGTTGCGGGTGTGGTGTTGTCGACAATCCCAACTGTTTGACGACCTTTGCCTAGATGAGGTTCTTCTGGCTTCCGCTATCAACAATAAAATGCAGCGGGGTCCCCTTCACCCACATCTGTGAATGAAAAAGGCCCTCACCCTCTTCAGGATCTGTTGGTTCTTCTGGTTGAATTGTCGCGGTAGTGACAATAACAGTGGGGTTCGCGTGAATGATCTGTCCTTTACCACTATTTTCAGAATCAAATTCTGAATCAGGGTTCGGCTCTTTGTCTTTGATCTCAGCCACTAATGACTGTTTTGAGCGACATTTATCGGTGTTGTGCTAGGGGATTTTGTGGAACTCGCACTATTTTTCGGTGTCCTTCTTTGTCTTCCCTTGACCCTTCTTTTACTGTGTCTTGGAATGGTTTTCGGGAAATTGTTTGTTAGGGCCATCTTTGTCATACTTTGGTTGTTGCGGATTTGCAGACCCAAACTCCCATTTGTTCTGGTGCTTAAATTTCTCCTCAATTTTAACAACATATTGATAAGCAACACCGAGTGATGAGATGTCCAAAAAATCCATTTCAATCTGGATGTATGTGTGTAGAGCCCCACGGTATTTCAGAACCAAATGTCACTCAGAGTATTTGATACCCAACTTGGTGCGCAAGGTATGGAAGGTATTGGTCAACTCCGGAACTGTTTGTCCCCTCTTTTTCCGTAGTGTGGTCCATCTCATGTACTGTTCCTCATAGTTGCCAACAGGGTAATATTGTTCCTTTACCGCATCCACAAAAATATCCCAGGTGGGATCAACCCCATATATTCCAAAATCCTCTATGGAAGTTTGCTCCCAGTAAGTTTCCCACCAATATTTGACATGAGGGAGATCTTTAAGGAGTGCGAAGGTGATCTTTTCTTTGTCGGAAAAATTGTGAATAAAGAAATAACCTTCTAGCAGAGTTAACCCTTTTTCTAGGGCTTCTGCATCTATCTGTCCTTCAAATACAAGAATATCAAAGTTAACTTGTACCTTGAAAGGCGACGTGCCTCCAAAGTGGCCGATTGATGAAGATGCGCCTAATGCTATCGACAGACGTTGAAGTATGTGGGCAAAATTCTCCATCATTTCGTCCCTCTGTCACGTGAGAGCTTGCTCAAGCAACATATTGATAGGATCGTCTGCTCCATCGTTTTTCTTTTCTTCTGCCATTGAGGGTTTCTTGGGTGTGCGAGAGAGATTGTCTTCAAGAGAGACAAGCATGAGACCGAACTTGCTATACTCGGACCTTGTCGGGGACATGCACTGAAAAAACGATCAAGAGCAGTCTGCTTTGATACCACTGATCCATATTATTTTCGGCACGAAATGAGAGCGAAGATATAATAAATAAATGCACAGAGATATCGCGTATATCCAATAATATAACATAAATATATCAGAGATGCAACCATAAACATAGAGATACAGTAATAGACGATTTCTATTAATGAAATAAATGTACAGAGACTGTAAAAATACATAGTGAAAGACTCGCTAGAATGGTGGCAACTTATCTATGAGAAGAGATGTGACGGCTACTTGCATTCACAAGAAGATGATTACAATGAGGTTCTGAAGGCCTTTTACAATAAGCAAGAATGCAAAAAACCCTAGACATCCAAAAACCTTACCCTAGGAGATGAATTGCCAAAAGTCATGTGGGCCTCGTTTGGGTAAGTTAGTACATCAACTTCCCGGGTTCGTAACTTTTGCATACGATCTCCGTTTTAGGCGTATGATAGCTTGTTGGAAAGGTATTGTTGAGAAGATTCATTTTGGGGGATCAATAATGTATCTAACTATCATTGAGAATCTATATCTCGAAAAACCTTCATTTAGGCCCTCAAAATGGCCCCGAAAGTTAAAAAATGCTAAAAATAGTAAATTGCCAAAATTGCCAGAAAAGTGTTTTGAGCCAGCCGAAAAAGGTGGGTGGCCACCGATATCCACCTGCATCAATCCTCATTCCTTAGGAAGCAATGGTCTCCATTGCGTTGAGTGCCCAGGGGAGAGGGAAAAGAGTTTGTTGAATCTGCATCTTGGTGAGTTGCTTGTCGTGTTGGAGTCATCGCGCTGCTCATTTTGTGGAAGTTTGTCATGAACCTGTTGTTGGAGGGGTTGAATCTATTCAACCAGTCGAGCTATCTGAGATGGCCGTGTGTAGAATGAATCTTTGCGTTTTGCTGCAATCTTGTCGACTTGGTTCTGTTGGATAGAAGGTGCTCGGGTCGAGGTTGTAGTGGTTGCAGTATCCTTCTGTTCCCCTTTTGAACAGATTGTGAAGAAGATGAATTTTGTAGTATGAGGTACTACCTTGCAACACTTTTTAGGGGGAACAGTAGTCAGAACTACCTCTGGTATTCTGTAGAGATGACCTCCCAGAGAAACAATGACACTGCGGGGTCGAGACTCATAAACAACATGGCGCTTCCACATATATGGTTGGCCCAAGAGAACATCATAGACATATAGTGGGGCAACATAACATAATAACTTGTCCTTGAAGAGATGGATGTCGTATGACAATTGACATTGCTGGCTGACACAAAGATCGCGTCCTTGGTGAAGCCACCCATTGCTGTATGGTTGCGGGTGTGGTGTTGTCGACAATCCCAACTGTTTGATGACCTCTTTTGAGATGATGTTCTTCTGGCATTCGTTATCAACAATAAAATGCAGCGGGGTCCCCTTCACCCACATTTGTGAATGAAAAAGACGCTCCCCCTCTTCAGGATCTGTTGGTTCTTCTGGTTGAATTGTTGTGGTAGCGACAATAGCATTGGGGTCCACGTCAATGATCTGTCCTTTACCATTATTTTCGTAATCAAATTATGAATTAGGGTTCAACTCTTTGTCTCTAATCTCGGCCACTAATGACTGTTTTGAGTGACATTCATTGGTGTTGTGCCAGGGGCTTTTGTGGAACTCACACAATTTTCTGGTGTCCTTTGTCTACTCGTGACCCTTCTTTTCCTGTGTCTTGGACTGGTTTTCGGGAAACTGTTTGTCAGGGCCGTCTTTGTCATACTTTGGTTGTTGTGGATTTGCAGACCCAAACTCCCATTTGTTCTAGTGCTTAAATTTTTTCTCAATTTTAACAACATATTGATAAGCAACACCGACTGATGAGATGTCCAGAAAATCCATTTCAGTTTGGATGTATCTGTGTAGAGCCCCACGGTATTTAAGAACCAAATGTCGCTCGAAGTCTTTGATACCCAGCTTGGTGCGCAAGGTATTGAAGGTATTGGTGAACTCCAGAACTGCTTGGCCCCTCTCTTGCCGCAGTGTGGTCCATCTCATGTACTGGTCCTCATGGTTGCCAATAGGGTAATACTGTTCCTTTTCCACATCCACAAAAAAATCCCAAGTGGGATCGACCCCATATATTCCAGACTCCTCTGTGGAACTTTGCTCCCAGTAAGTTTCCCACCAATGTTTGACATGAGGGAGAGCTTTAAGGAGTGCGAAGGTGATCTTTTCTTTGTCGGAAAAATTATGAACAGAGAAATAACCTTCTAGCAGAGTTAACCATTTTTCTAGAGCTTCTTCATCTATCTGTCATTCAAATACAGGAATATCAAAGTTAACTTGTACTTTTAAAGTCGAGGTTCTTCCAAAGTGGTCGCTTGATGAAGATGCACCTGATGCTATCGGCAGGCGTTGAAGGATGTGGGGAAAATTCTCCATCATTTCATCCCTCTGTCACGTGAGAGCTTGTTCAAGCAACAGATTGATAGGATCGTCTGCTCCATCGTTTTTCTTTTCTTCCGCCATTGAGGGTTTCTTGGGTGTGTGAGAGCGATTGTCTTCAAGAGAGACAAGCTCGAGACCCAACTTGCTATACTCGGATCTCGTCGGGGACATGTACTGAAAAAACGATCAAGAACAACCTGCTCTGATACCACTGATCCATCTTATTTTCGGCACAAAATGAGAGCAGAGATATAATAAAGAAAAAGTAAATTGCCAAAATTGCTCGAAAATTGTTTTGAGCCAGTCGGAAAAGGTGGGTGGCCACCGATATCCACCTGGATCAATCCTCCCTCTTTAGGAAGCAATGGTCTCCTTTTCGTTGAGTGCCCGAGGGAGAGGGAAAAGAGTTTGCTGAATCTGCATCTTGGTGAGCTGCTTGCCATGTTGGAGACATCGCCCTGTTCATTTTATGGAAGTTTGTCATGAACCTGTTGCTGGAGGGGTTGACTTTGTTCAACCAATCGGGCTATCTGATATGGCTGTGTGTAGAAGGAATCTTTGCATTTTGCTGCAATCTTGTCGACCTGCTTCTGTTGGATAGAAGGTGCTCAGGTCGAGGTTGTAGTGGTTGCAGTATCCTTCTATTCCCCTTTTGAACAGATTGTGAAGAAACTTAATTTTGTAGTATGAGATACTACCTTGCAACACTTTTTAGGTGGAACAGTAGTTGAAACTACCTCTAGTATTCTGTAGAAATGACCCCCTAGAGAAACAATGACACTATGGGGTCGAGACTCATAAACAACATGGCGCTTCCACATATATGGTTGGCCCAAGAGAACATCACAGACATCTAGTGGGGAAACATCACATAATACCTCATCCTTGAAGGGATGGATGCTGTATGAAAATTGACATTGATGGCTGACACGAAGATCTCGTCCTTGGTGAAGCCACCCGATGCTGTATGGTTGCAGGTGTGGTGTTGTCGACAATCCAAACTATTTGATGACCTCTGCTGAGATGAGGTTCTTCTGGCTTCCGCTATCAACAATAAAATTCAGAGGGGTCCCCTTCACCCACATTTGTAAATGAAAAAGGCGCTCCCCCTCTTCAGGATCTGTTGGTTCTTCTGGTTGAATTGCTGCGGTAGCAACAATAGTAGTGGGGTCCGCGTCAATGATCTGTCCTTTACCATTATGTTTAGAATCAAATTCTGAATCAGCGTTCGGCTCTTTGTCTTTGATCTCAGCCACTGGTGACTGTTTTGAGTGACATTCATCGGTGTTGTTCTAGGGGCTTTTGTGGAACTCGCAACAATTTATGGTGTCCTTCTTTGTCTTCCCGTGACCCTTCTTTTCCTGTGTCTTAGACTGGTTTTCAGGAAACTGTTTGTTAGGGCCATCTTTGTCATACTTTGGTTGTTGTGGATTTGCAGACCCGAACTCCCATTTGTTCTGGTGCTTAAATTTCTGCTCAATTTTAACAACATATCGATAAGCAACACCGACTGATGAAATGTCCAGAAAATCCATTTCAGTCTGGATATATCTGTGTAGAGCCCCACGGTATTTCAAAACCAAATGTCGCTCGGAGTCTTTGATATGCAGCTTGGTGCACATGGTATGGGAGGTGTTAGTGAACTTTGGAACTGCTTGGCCCCTCTCTTGACGCAGTGTGGTCCATCTCATGTATTGGTCCTCATAGTTGCCAACAGGGTAATACTGTTCCTTTATCTCATCCACAAAAAAATCCCAAGTGGGATAGGCCCCATATATTCCAGACTCCTTTGTGGAAATTTTCTCCCAGTAAGTTTCGCATCAATGTTTGACATGAGGGAGATCTTTAAGGAGTGCGAAGGTGATCTTTTCTTTGTCGAAAAAATTGTGAACAGAGAAATAACCTTCTAGCATAATTAACCATTTTTTTAGGGCTTCTGCATCTATCTGTCCTTCAAATACATGAATATCAAAGTTAACTTGTACCTTGAAAGGTGAGGTGCCTCCAAAGTGGCCGCTTGATGAAGATGCGCCTAATGCTATCGACAAGTGTTGAAGGATGTGGGAAAAATTCTCCATAATTTCGTTCCTCTGTCGCGTGAGAGCTTGCTCAAGCAACAGATTGATAGGATCGTTTGCTCCGTCGTTTTTATTTTCTTCCACCATTGAGGGTTTCTTGGGTGTGTGAGAGCGATTGTCTTCAAGAGAGACAAGCTTAAGACCCAACTTGCTATACTCAGACCTCGTCGGGGACATGCACTGAAAAAACAATCAAGAGCAACCTGCTCTGATAGCACTGATCCAGATTATTTTCGGCACGAAATGAGAGCGGAGATATAATAAAGAAATGCACAGAGATATCGTGTATATCTAATAATATAACAAAAATATATTAGAGATGCAACCATAAACACAGAGATACAATAATACATGATTTCTATTAATGAAAGAAATGTACAAAGACTGTAAAAATACAGAGTGAAAGACTCGCTAGAATGGTGGGAGCTCATCTCTGAGAAGAGATGTGACGGCTACTCGCATTCACAAGAAGATGATTACAATGAGGCTCTGAAGGCCTTTTACAATAAGCAGGAATGCCAAAAACCCAAGAAATCCAAAAACCTAACCCTAGGAGATGAAGCGCCAAAAGTCATGTAAGCCCCATTTGGGTAAGTTAGTACATCAACTTCCCGGGGGTCGTAACTTTTGCATACGATCTCTGTTTTAGGCGTATGATAGCTCGTTGGAAAGGTATTGTTGAGGAGATTCATTTTGGAGGCTCAATCATGCCTTTGGCTATCATTGAGAACCTCTATCTTGAAAAACCTTCATTTAGGCCCTCAAAATGGCCCCAGAAGTTAAAAATTACTAAAAATAGTAAATTGCGAAAATTGCCAAAGAACTGTTTTGAGTCAGTCGAAAAAGGTGGGTTGCCACCGATATCCACCTAGATCAATCCTCTCTCCTTAGGAAGCAATGGTATCCGTTGCGTTGAGTGCCCGGGGGAGAGGGAAATGAGTTTGCTAAATCTGCATCTTGGTGAGCTGCTTGCCGTGCTGGAGACGTCGCACTGCTCATTTTGTGGAAGTTTGTCATGAACCTGTTGCGGGAGGGGTTGACTCTGTTCAACCAGTTGGGCTATCTGAGATGGCTGTGTGTAGAAGGAATCTTTGCATTTTGCTGCAATCTTGTCGACCTGCTTCTGTTGGATAGAAGGTGCTCGAGCTGAGGTTGTAGTATCCTTATGTTCCCCTTTTGAACAGATTGTGAAGAAGTTGAATTTTGTAGTATGAGATACTACCTTGTATCACTTTTTAGGTGGAACAGTAGTCAGAACTACCTCTGGTATTCTATAGAGATGACCCCCCAGAGAAACAATGACACTGTGGGGTCGAAACTCATAAACAACATGGCGCTTCCACATATATGGTTGGTCCAAGAGAACATCACAGACATCGAGTGGGACAACATCACATAATACCTCATCCTTGAAGGGATGGACGCCGTATGACAATCGACATTGCTGGCTGGCACACAGATCTCGTCCTTGGTGAAGCCACCCGATGTTGTATGGTTGCGGGTGTGGTGTTGTCGACAATCCCAATTGTTTGACGACCTTTGTTGAGATGAGGTTCTTCTGGCTTCTGCTATCAACAGTAAAATGCAGCAGGGTCCCCTTCACCCACATCTGTGAATGAAAAATGCGCTCCCCCTTTTCAGTATCTGTTGGTTCTTCTGGTTGAATTGCTGCCGTAGTGACAATAGTAGTGGGGTCCGCGTCATTGATCTGTCCTTTACCATTATTTTCAGAATCAGGGTTTGGATCTTTGTCTTTGATCTCGACCACTAATGACTGTTTTGAGTGACAGTCATCGGTGTTGTGCCAGGGGATTTTGTGGAACTCGCACCATTTTCCGGTGTCCTTCTTTGTCTTCCCGTGACCCTTCTTTTCCTATGTCTTGGACTGGTTTTCAGGAAACTGTTTGTTAGGGCCGTCTTTGTCATACTTTGGTTGTTGTGAATTTGCAGACCCAAACGCCCGCTTGTTTCTATGCTTAAATTTCTGCTCAATTTTAAGAGCATATCAACAAGCAACACTGAGTGATGAGATGTCCAGAAAATCCATTTCAATCTGGATGTATCTATGTAGAGCCCCACATTATTTCAGAACCAAATGTCGCTCGGAGTCTTTGATACCCAACTTGGTGCGCAAGGTATGGAAGGTACTGGTGGACTCTGGAACTGCTTGGCCCCTCTCTTGCTGCAGTGTGGTCCATCTCATGTACTAGTCTTCATAGTTGCCTACAGGGTAATACTGTTCCTTTACCGCATCCACAAAAAAATCCCAAGTGGGATCGACCCCATATATTCCAGACTCCTTTGTGGAACTTTTCTCCCAGTAAGTTTCCCACCAATGTTTGGCATGAGGGAGAGCTTTAAGGAGTGTGAAGGTGATGTTTTCTTTGTCGGAAAAATTGTGAACAGAGAAATAACCTTCTAGCATAGTTAACCATTTTTCTAGGGCTTCTGCATCTATCTGTCCTTCAAATACAGGAATATCAAAGTTAACTTGTACCTTGAAAGGCGAGGTTCCTCCAAAGTGGGCACTTGATGAAGATGCGGATGATGCTATCGGCAGGCGTTGAAGGATAAGGGAAAAATTCTCCATCATTTCGTGCCTCTGTCGTGTGAGAGCTTGCTCAAGCAACAGATTGATAGGATCATCTGCTCCGTCATTTTTCTTTTCTTCCGCTATTGAGGGTTTCTTGGGTGTGCGAGAGCGATTGTATTCAAGAGAGACAAGCTTGAGACCCAACTTTCTATACTCGGACCTCGTCAGGGACATGCACTAAAAAAACGATCAAGAGCAGTGTGCTCTGATACCACTGATCCAGATTATTTACGGCACAAAATGAGAGCGGAGATATAATAAAGAAATTCACAGAGATATCACATATATTCAATAATATAACAAAAATATATCAGAGATGCAACCATAAACACAGAGATACAGTAATACACGATTTCTATTAATGAAAGAAATGTATAGAGACTGTAAAAATATAGAGTGAAAGACTTGCTGGAATGGTGGCAACTTATCTTTGAGAAGAGATGTGACGGCTACTCGCATTCACAAGAAGATTATTACAATGAGGCTCTGAAGGCCTTTTAAAATAAGCAGGAATTCCAAAAACCCTAGACATCCAAAAACCTAACCCTAGGAGATGAAGCGCCAAAAGTTATGTGGGCCCCGTTTGGGTAAGTTAGTACATCAACTTCCCGTGGTCATAACTTTTGCATACGATTTCCGTTTTAGGCGTATGATAGCTCGTTGGAAAGGTATCGTCGAGGAGATTAATTTTGGGGGATAAATAATGGATACAAATATTATTGAGAGCCTCAATCTCAAAAAACCTTCATTTAGGCCCTCAAAATGGCCCCAAAAGTTAAAAATTGCTAAAAATAGTAAATTGCCAAAATTGCCAGAAAAATTGTTTTGAGCCAGTCGGAAAAGGTGGGTGGCCACTGATATCCACCTGGATCACTCATTTCATTGGAAGAAGGGGCTGAAGCCCCAGAGGGACTGCTGTTGGATAAAAATATAAAAGCCTAAATATAGACCTTCTAGATGCGTCATCCAGAGATCCCTGAGAAAGCAATGAAGCGCTTCTCTGTAAGAAAAGAGGGGCTTACAAAGTAAATGATAGTGAATCATTAAGGGGTTAGTTGGAGGATGGTAGGTCTCATCACGAGCCGACCCATCATGATCATGATTATTTAGCGGTATGAAATTACCATCATCTGGTCACCAATCTAGGGTACTAGCTCTCAGTTACACAATTGAGAGAAAGGGGGTCTCATCATGAGCCAACCTTCTCATTTCCGCGAGGTATTTGTGAATGACACTGTCATTATTTGGACACCATGCTAGGACAATGTCCTTCAACTCGTTCCTTAAAACATGAAAGAAATAAATAATGACAAGAAGATGGGATTGGAAAAAGTGCATTGCAAACAAAGGTGCCACACACCCTCTACAAATGTACCCATAAATGAGATAATACGAGCCCTTGTATGTCATGAAACTCATCGACCTATGAAGTCTAAACCCCTTCCACCTCATCACCCACTACATAACCTTGAATGGCCATCCTTGGGAGCATGCCCTACTTAAGGGATTTGGTCTACCCAATAAGACTTCTATGACACCCCTCCCATACTTAAACTTGGTCAATTGTATATGGTTTTTGAGCATTTGTTTAATTTGATGAGGTAGTTTTGATGCACATGCTTATATGCCTTGATTATTAGATGTGGTTTACACTTGTCATGATATATTTGGAGGGCGTACCCTTTTGTTTTGTAGGACCTTGCTTGGTGGCCAGTTTTGGGATAACAAGCATAGCTTGGGCTTCCATGGGGCAAGGAGCCCATAGGTTGGATGTTGTAAGCTCACACATAGAATCATAGAGACATGGCTTTGTAGGCTTACATGACATCATGGAGGATCTGATCCATCCCCTAGTACCCAAATTATTTTCCTAGGAGAGGCAAAACATCATATTTTGAGGGTTGACGTGATGCTTGAGGGGGTTTGATGGTGATGGAGTTGTTGCACATTGAAAATTGGCATATTTTCATCGGAGGAGACATGGATTGACCCTAGCACTTGATGAGGAGGCTCAAAGAGCCCCAATGACCTCCATTTTCCTCTCCAAATACTTGCTCAAGTGGTCAAAACATCCCCTAAAGGGGTGACGTCGTCTTATTTTTAGAGTTTCTATTGTGTTAAAGTGACAATTAAATATTATTATTTGATGCAAGGGGTAAGATAAGGGTTGTTGACGCCTTATCTTATGTTTTACCCTTGATAAGTGGACAAACTATGCTTTAAGGTTTTTTGTATAAATAAAGATCATGTTAATCTCATTTCATAACATAACTCTCCCATTGTGAGAGGATACTTGGCTGAAATTTGCGCCCTATTTGGGCATTTCTGATTGTCTCTTGGTTTCTACTCTCTTGTAATGGTTTTACTTTGGATATTGGATGGATGGATGATGCACTATCTCTAGTGGAGGACTATTTCTTGCTTTATGGTGGATTTGCTTGGTTAAAAAGAGGTTTATCTTGTTAATGCTTGGACTAGGTAAGGAATATTTGTTGAAATTGCTTCTTTTCTTGGTTTCAAGGTTAATTTGCTTAAGCTTTTGGGGAGTATAAGTGCATACAACCCCACTAATTCCATTATAATTGTCTTGAAATACCTTGTTGCATAAGGGAATACTAGGAGGAGTAGAAGGGTTTACACCCTCCTAGGGTTTTTCCTCACTAGCTTAGCTTGCCTTGGGGAGTAAAAAGGATTACACCCCCAAGGAAGTAGCTCACCTATCTCTTTAATTTTGAGACTCCACATCCCAATAGTTAAAGGTCCTAATCTTCTTTGCATTGGAGAAATAAAATCATTGCATTGGTATACATGAAAACACGAGATTTTGAGATTGTCTAAATTGGAATCTATTCTATCTTCTCTACGCTTGCTAAGGACACAAGGACGTTTTGATTGGTCAAAGATATATTATTGTTGTTATGAAATTTATGCTGCAGCCATTAAGTCTGCAACAAACTCATTTAACCTCTTTCTCTTACTCAATATTCATCCATAAAAAAATTGCTAAGAAGCAGCCATATTAATGTACTAATAATTGTGCATCTTTTGGGTGGTTTACTTGTGATTTTTGTGTTAGAATATAGAATATTGTGTGCTCATTTTACCATTGATGATACTCTCATCACCCAACCATAGGCCGAATCCACCCTCCGAGCACTTTAACCTTGATCGAGAATTACTCCGGAAGCAAACCCTAGGCTAGATAGCCAAACAAGGTGTAGCGCATCTTCCTCCAAGGATAACGCACCAACAATCGCTGATCAGATAGTCCAAACCCTAGCCAAGAGATAGTCCAAGCTCATACTAAAAAATAGCTGCTGCTGCAGCTGCAGCTGCACCTGTAGCACTCCTCCGCATGTGCGCACCAAACTGGGAACTGCAGTGCACACCAAACTGGGAACTGCAATTATGAGATGTGTCAAAATGAGAACTGGCGCCCTGTATTTATACTGGTTCTACTAGATTTGTTGGGGTCGAATTCTCCTTCTGGATATGTGGCTGTTTAGTATATTATTATTATTTCTGGCCGACTTCTTCTCTTGGAGGCTAATAACCTAATATAAATTATCTTCTTGAGCCGACAAGACTTCTAGGGTTATTAGCCAACTCATTAAGGTTTTCTCTTACTTTACGGAGTCTTCTATTCTCGTCAGGTTCACATGTGGAGGTAAATACCTTCTGCAGCTACCATAATATTAACACTCCCTCCTATCTAGGGAGGTATTACAGGTAATGGTCTTGAGCATAAAAATATACCATTTACCTGATAGCATCAACATATTCGTCTAGACTATCTCACGACTAGATCATGAGCATCACCATCACCATCAGCTGCATCATCTCTCGAAACCATACTTCATCTGAGTAATTAGACATGATGCTGGATGAGTCACTCACAACATAGAGTGATACAAGAGCCACTCTTATAATCTAGAGAAGTAAATGCTCTAAACCAATTTCCGTCTGGAAAATCTCTGTTCATCATTCGTCTGGATGGTGATTATTTTCAATAAACTGTTGATAGTCTTCA